>VZTF01000980.1:1865536-2115981 GCA_013397755.1 Cnemophilus loriae | reverse complement strand
CGCCTCTCCCCCGCAGCCGCCGGGAGCGTGTTCGGGGCTGGGGGTATCGCTGGTTTCCCCCCCCAGGAGTCCGTTGTGCGGGCTGAGGGCACGGCCCAAAGCCAGGCACGGCGCAGAGGCGGCCTTGGAGGCGGGGGCCGGGGTGGTCTGGCCCTTGGGAAGCGGTGTCCTCGCTTGCTGCTGTGCGTGGGTGTCCCTTCCTCCTCCTCCTGTTTCTGCTGTTCCCCTCCCTGGAACAGGCGCTGGCCGGTGCCCGCGGGTCTGAGCGCACCTTTCCCCGCAGGCAAGGAGCGCAGCTGCTGCGACGCGTGAGCCTGACTCGCCTTAAAAAGTGTTTAGTTACCGGGACCGAAACGAGCCGCTCGATTCCAGGCGGACGTAGGGAACTCCGGCGGTTCTGCTGAAGTTCTGACTGCTTGGGACTGTGCCTGCCTGCTAATCCGGGTGAGATCTCGCACGAGCTGTGGGTAAGCTTATTCGGAGCGCCTGGGCTGAAAGAAAGCCTTTGATGTAACAGGAATAAAATATGTGCGGGAAACAGCCAGGAGATGCCCAAGACCGAGGATTAATTTAAGTAGTCTTGCCTTGGGAGTGGTGTTGAATAGATGTGTTATTGCAGGTATGTTACTTGCTATTAAGCAGTGTCTTGATTTTAGAGAGGTGGTCCTTTCACAGGAAGACTGTGTCATGGAAGCATGACCAGCTTCTAACTTCTAAAACCCTTTACCCGAAGACTGAAACAACTACTTTTAGATAACATCGCTCATGCTTCTAGTACAGCCACTCTTTCTTTTTGGAGCAGCTCCTGTCAGTACAGTGTGTTGTGTGGGTTTGCGGACAGGTTCTGTCTGTTTGTGCGGTTTGGTGCATTTTGTCTGCCTTCTTTGCAAGCATCACATCATAATGTGTGCGTGCTGGGACATGTAAGAAATCTTCCTGAGTATCAGCCTTTTCCTACAGGAATCTAATTTTCATTGCTAGAGGAAGATCTGTTGAAATACTAGACAATGTTATGCTTTTTGCCAGCCTTACTGTTTGTCATGAGGAGAAAACTTCCTGTGCACCCAATGGCTGCCACCTCACAGCCTTAATGTTAAGTTGGCCAGTGCTAGTACTGCTTCTCCTGCTTTTCTAGCTGTATGTGAGTGAAACCCACTCATATTCTGCGTAGTGTATATTGTCATTGTTCTGGGCTGTGTACATGGCTGGAGGATTCAGCAGGAGAAGAAATCAGAGCAAAAGCAAGTGAGTCTTATAAATAGTGCTGCCAGGGGTTGTCAGGGATGGCGCTTTAGATCTTCATAGATCGCTTTGAGAAAAGTAGCTTTTTTTTTTGCTTAGACTTTATGCTAGCAGTTGGGTAAAGTTGATAGTTTGTATATAGGTAGTTAGGTGGCCTTTTGTGTTGAAATATTCTGCATAACTCCCTTAAGCAGGCCTGCTGGCAGAATGGTAACCTGTGCTCTCTGTTTTGAAACAACCCCTGTGTGAAGACAGACCCTGTAATAGCATGATGATCTCTCTGGCATAGGTCTCATAGAAGAAGATAAAAGCGGAGCATCTCAATGCTATTTTTTATACCTTCTTAAAGGATAAGATTCAATTAGCAGTCAAGTACTGCTGTGGTAGTCCTAATGAGTTCAACAGAAGTGCCTTGCAGTCACATTTCAGCTGCAGAGGAGATGCTAAATAATGTTCTGTGGTGTTGTCTCATGATGTAACAGTGACTATGGAGACTGCCATGCAAGCCTTTCAAGGGCACAAGGCATAAATAGGGGCTGTAAAAGGCATTTAACCTGTATCAGCTGATTAATGGAATAAGGTGATGATGGCAGCACGACTGACTGAAAGATGTGTTGTCTCTTAAGTGGCTACTAGATTTGCGTAGAGGCAGCACCATTCATATAGATTAACCTGCTAGTAGTATCTTAAGGCTAATAGCTCCAAACCAAACTATTAAGTTTCTTCCTCACTGCTGATGGCCTGGCTTGGTGCTTCAAAACTAGTGGGTGGGGATTTTGGAGCTCTTCATGGTGGGTCATGGGACCGAATAAATTCCTGTCTGCAGGGGAGTATGGGTGTACAAAGTACAGCTGGAAGTGCACACCACTTGCGTGCCTGTGCATTGATTTGTTTCCATACTCTAAACTTGTCACTCAGACTTCTGTTGGTGGTTTCTCATCTCTGTTATAGAGCAAATCTTGTTGCTTAAAACAGTATTTACAAGAGTATAAAAGGTTCTATTAAGAGTCTCTTTGCTGTCAGCTTCATTTAGGCATGTTATTTAGCTCATTAGCTGAAAATTTATGTTCTTTATCACTTGTCTGATTGGTAACTGCATGCAGATTCACTTTCCAGCCCCAACTGTAGAAACGCTTTCATGTGAGTGATCCTTCTATGATTAATAGCCAGACAGTCATTCTTCTGCATCATTGCATGCTTTAGGCTTGCAAAGTGTATTTGAAATTGGAGGCTTGGCCTAAACAGCAAGGTCTTTGGGGACTAAACCAATGAAGCAGACAGACCATGCTACTATGCATGTTACTCTATTGCTAATGTTTGCTGTAAGAGTACAAACCAATCAGTGATTTTAACCTTATGACTATTCAGTGGTAGAAAAACTATGCAAGTAATTTTATGTAGTGATTGAACTTTCTGTGTATCTTGAGCTGTTTAAGATTCTGCTCATGTACAAAACAGGCCTTGCTGCATACAAGAGTTGTTTATTTGAATCAGCATCTTGGTTTCTTTCCCAAACAGTCTTTTCTTCCTTCTCATCAATTTTGAATGGAAACAGCAAGGTTCTTAATGCATTGAAAATGCATTGCTATTCGTACCTGCTAAGTATGTGGGATGTTGACAAATGGTACAGGGTAATGATAAGAGCGTGTTTCTCATCTGAGACATGGCTAAAGCAATACTGTGTGGGAGGGGGTGAAAATGAACGATGAGCTTTCCTTTTTTCCTTCCCCCCCTCCCCGCCAGTGATGGCTAAGCCAGCAACATGGGTCTAACTATCCTGTTAGCTCTGGTTTGTGTGATTCTTAGTGCTGCATTCTGTGTCCCACTGAAACTGTATCACTCAGCTTCAGAGATAGTATTACAGGCTGATAATACATTAACATACATGATTTTGATCATTCTCTAGACACTGCTAGAACTGATTCACTGAGGAAAATTATACGTGCCCCAGTAAAAATAAACTGTGCTGTGGTGCCTCCACAAGTGGATAGACTCCTGTTTAAAGGAGAAAGTAGCTTCAGGGCTCTAAGGACTGCTGGAAGAACTAGTACTATTTTGTTTTGTTTTCTGGTAGAACTGAAAAGCGTGCATGAACAAGAGTGCTGAGTAACCACTTCTGGAGAAGGCATTTGTATCCAGTATCTGTGGTAGATTGCAGGTGTCTGATCCAGTCTGTTCTTCTGAAATATGCTAGAAAGGGCCTGCTTAGTCTTTGTCAAATTGTTTGAAAACAGATTCTCTCTCTCCCTTTGCTGATTGAGGAAAAGGTAGGGAAACATCTCTGCTGTATTGTTAGTTCTTTGGCAGTCTGTCGTGTTCTAATTTCTGCCTCAGTCCTGAATAGTACAGGATCTGCCACTGTTACAGGCTTTTTGTTCCTCACCCAGTGTTCTCACTGTCTCTTTTCTTGCTGAGTGGCGTCTTATCTTACTGTAGTCGAAGAGCTCCCTGCATCTATTTAAGCAATGAGTGTGTGTGGTGCAGTCAAGCTGCCTGTCCAGAATAGCAGAGTGTAAACAGTTTGTGGGACCAATCAAAACCTCTGCTAGTATAGGAAAGCTAACTATGTGGGGCCAGTAATCATTAACTGACTGCAGTATCTGGTAAACCTAGTGCGTCAGGTGAACATACTAAACTGGAGACCAGAGACACTAAATTTGGACAGAACCTCTTGTTTTCCTATTGTATCAACAGCAATAAATTGTCTATAGCAGCACAGTCTTTTGAAGCCGTTTGTAAAATAGTTTCTTGACACCTCTTAAAATCAGTGTAGTTAAATAGGGCATTGCTGTATCTAGGTCTAGTTGAAGCATAGAATCATAGAATAAGCTGAGTTGGAAGGGACCTATCGGGCTCATCAAGTCCAGGTCCTGGTGCTATCCAAGATGCCCCAAGAGTCACACCATGTGCCTGAGAGCATTGTCCAAACGCTTCTTGAACTCTGTCAGGCTTGGTACTGTGTCTACTTCTCTGGGGAGCCTGTTCCAGTGCTCAACCACCCTCTGGGTGAAAAACTTTTTGTTGATACCCAACCTAAATCTCTGCTGACTCAGCTTCATGCTCTTTCCTCAAGTCCTGTCACTGGTCACAAGACTGAAGAGATTGGTACCCGTCCCTCCGCTTTCCCCCATAAGACTGTAGAAGACTGCAATGAGGTGTCTCCCTCAGGCTGAACAAACCAAATGACCTCAGCCTCACTTCATAAAGCTTCCCCTGCAGATATTTCATCATCTTTGTTGCCCTTCTTTGGACACTCTCTAAAAACTTAATGTCTTTTTTACATTGTGTTGCCCAAAACTGCACCCAGCACTCGAGGTGAGGCTGCCCCAGTGCAGAGCAGAGTGGGACAATCCCCTCCCTTGCCCGGCTGGTGATGCTGTGCCTGATGCCCCAGGACATGGTTGGCCCTCCTGGCTGCCAGGGCACTGCTGACTCACATTCAGCTTGCCATTGACCAGGACCCTCAGGTCCCTTTCCACACTGCTACTCTCCAGCATCTCATTCCCCAGTCTGTACACACATCCAGGGTTGCCCTGTCCCAGATGCAGTCCAGCACTTGCGCTTGTTAAACTTCATACAGTTGGTAGTTGTTGTAATAGCATTAAAAAAAAAAAAAAAAGGCAGACCAACTTCAGATTGTGATTTCAGTGTAGAAAAAGATTGGTTAAGACATCACTTAGTAACTGTATTCTTCAGCAGACCTGGTAAGTAGCAGTGTCACTTGCCCAAAGGTCTAAGGCTCCCCGTCTAGTAGAGAGCTGTAAAGTAGTTATGTTAAAAGATTTGGTCTTCTCCCCTCTTTGAAGACATAAATACCATATTTTTTCCTTTGCAGTTCAAGAGCAATAGTAGGATTGGCATTAATCAGTGATCTTTTACAGTTGTGTGTTAACCTCCTTATATTGTACTATTGTGTTTCTTAAAGATAAGGTCAGATCTACAAAGTTGTCCGAGTCCCTGATTCCCCTTCAAGTCGAGTTTGCAGGGGCTCGGATACCCAGGCTCAAGAGATGGTAGTACTAATCACTGATGGGTATCTGATATCTCTCTGCAAAGACGTTCTGTTCCCCATGGTTGGCAGCCAAAATAACTCAGTTAATTCTTAAGTAATACTTGGGCTAATGGATGTACATAGTTACTTTTTTTTTCTTTCCTGTTGCCTTTGGAAACCTTAAGGGATAAGGGTGAAAGCATTGTAAGGAAAAAGCAAATGCTTACTGGTTATGCTTGTAGCAAAGCTTGCCTTGTTTGTGGCACAGAGTTTCAACTCTCAAGCCACTAGAACCTAGAAAACAGAGAAGCAAGAAAACATGGGTATTTGGTTATTTAACTGCTTTGAATGAGGAATTTTAATGCTTCTTAGTAGCCTGAGTGCTGGACTGTTGCAACAGCTTGCGCATTAAGTGTGTTCCACAGAAAGACTAGTTATCTTTCTCATACCAGAGTTAGTATTAAATAACAGGGAAAAGTGACATAATTTTAAGCCATAACTTACAGCAGTATAACAGATTGCAAAATCTGTTCTTTCGTATCTTTTATTAGATATGGCTACAGAAGCAGAACAGCAGCTTCTCCATGATGCTAGAAATGGAAATGCTGAAGAAGTTAAACGGCTGTTGGATACCTTGGACAAAGGAGAAATAAGCTTTGATATCAACTGTAAAGGTTAGTAGCCTTGCTCAAATGTTTGTAATCTTGCTGTTGAAGTCAAATGTAGTGAAACTGATAGTGATACTATAATCTTGCTTTCTTTGGAGTGTTCAGTAGAGTAAAAAAAAACCACTTAACCAGCTTTTACCATGTGACTTAAGGACATATTTGCATAGGGGAGAGATAATAAAAAAGTATGGATAGTTGCAGTGTACAGAAAAATGCAGTGTAATTTAAGACACTAGAAGTGTCAACAAGACAATCAGTACCTCTTTTTGCCTGTGTTCATGCTTATGCCAACTTTGAAGCTTTAGAATACTAAACAAAACAGATTGTGGTGCCCGGGGATTCTTCAGGGAGGTAATTAGCCTTCATCAGAGCTACAGAGAGGATTAGATCGGGTCAGTCATTCGTGCTCTGCTCAGTATGAGGGTTTTTTATTTTTATATTTTTTTAGGCACAGATTTTGTTATCACACAGTAGGAGCATTATGTTTCTTGCCACTTGCAAAAATGTTTGGGACGAATGTATACTTCTTACTTTTAGCAGAATACTACATTACTTGGGGAAAGAAACTAAGACTGCTCTTCATCTATGTCTGGGTCTTTGGCCATCACTGAAGTTTTGCTCATGTGCGGCTAGCATAGTTGTGGCTCAGCAACTTGCTTGCTGTGCTTTAAAACTTCAAACTGCGACTGGATTTGCAAGCTTGCTAGCAGTTGCAGACTACCTCACTTCTTTATTGTTTTGGTAGCTTTATATTTCTCTTTATTTACATGAGTGTGTTTCTGGTGGCTTCCAAAGTGTGGATGTGTATCCCACTCTTTCTCCCTAGGCTGGTATTCCATTGTTCAGCATTTGACTGTGTAGCAGTACTGAGAAGAAAGTGCTACACGGAGAGAGAGGAGAGATCAACTGTGCTTCTTCTCAGCCATAACAAAAGGGAACACCTTGCCCTAGAGGGCAGGGATTCCTGTTACCTAAACAAGCTCTATTCCTTTCCCAAGTCTCATTCTTAATCATCAGCTTACTTACCGTTTTGTTTGACTACTCAGCCACGTTTGTGTTTTCTCAATGGTTAATGTACTCACCTCAGAAAAACAGGTTGTGAAACCCAAGCTCTTGCTACTTCATCTTTGGGGAGCTAGTTCATAATTTAAAGGGCAACCAAACAGACCTTGATGAAGCTGAAACCCTCCACCCTCAGAAGTATGTCCTTGGTAAATATTCAAGACGTGTACTGCCTAAACAGTTGGGATAAAAGTACCTTAAGATTCGCACAACAGTGCCCAGAAAAAAGTTCCTGAAGTCTCCTGTGCTTAGAAGAGATTTCACAGTGTCTGTGATGTGTTCTTACACATAATCTGAAGTCAAGAAAGCATAATGAAATGGCATAATCTGCTGTCTATTATATCAAGCAAATGGGTCTCTGGTCAGAAAGTCTGCAGCATAGAAGAGACTTGGGTAATGAAGTGAAAGATGGTGCTTAGCTGTTTTTCTAGTTTAGCGGTACATGCCAGCTAGTTAATACTTGCTTGCTGATGGACGGTCTAGGAAGCTAGAGGGAATGCGCTTGTGATATTATATTTAACCTAAACTAGTTCCGAACATAGATTTTGTTCACCGTGAAATCTCTGCTTTTGAAGGTTCAATTCTTCTAAATGTTAGAGGGCACAGAAGTGTAATTAGTGTTATCTGGGGGAACTGCTCTAGTTGTGTGAAACTTCAGAGTTAAATCTCTATTCTTCCGCAGTCACTTTTCAGAAACTGACTTGTTTCACTTTGCTGCCATAGAGTATCCCATTGGAAACAGTCTAAGACAAATTCAGGCCAAACAGCCTCTGCCATTCTGCCTCCTCAGTAGCCAAACCACTATGTCTTGCTGCAAGTTCTAATCTGTTGGGTACCACCAGATAGTAATTGCATAACCTGATGATTAACTAAAATACACATTGTAGACTGTAACTGTCTTTTTGCAGCCCTCAATCTTCCTTCTCTTCCTGACAGCCTCTTGTGCTTCTGTCATTACCGTGGATAATAGATGTCCCTAGAAAGTCAGGGTATGGGGAATGTCTTCAGTGCCGTAGCAGTTCCTTCAGGATTTGCATCTGATATGGCAATGTCACTTGGCTTGGAAGAGAGTGCTTCTGGAGCAGGTGGAAGGCTGTACTGGAGGCAGTGTAAACTTCCTGCAAGGTGTGCCTTGGTAGCCGTAAGTCTGACGACTTGATGTGCCTGAATGTCAAAGCCTGTCTTCGACGTCTTCTGCTTGTCTTTTCAGAGGGGAGCTGTATCTGAGGCTGTCTGTGCTGTATATTCATAAGTGTCAAGTCTGACAACAGTGATCCTAAACATCACAATTTCAGCCAAAGTGAAGAAAGAGAGAATAAATTCAGGCTTCCTGTACTTGCTCTGTTGTGACTGTATTCTACCCAGTCAGTGCTGGCAGATAAGCAGGATTTGCTTGAGCAAAATCCAGCCAAATGAGCTGAACTTCTCTTTTTGGGTTCCTCTGTTCACTGGTTTGGAAAGAAGGTATTTACCAGGTTTCATCCAAAATAATCATGTTTTCTGAGGCCATCTATTGTTGGCTCATTCTCCTTAAATACAAGAAAAGAGCATATCTAGGAATTTGCAAAGTAAAAGATCTGTAAAGTAAGGTTAATGGTCAGTAGTGTGTTACGGCAAAATACACATTTGAATGCACGGTGGCCTAGCAGCCCACAGCTTGAAAATGACTGCCTACCTTGTCTCCATTCTCTAGACAAATGGTAACACTTGAGACTTAGAGTTAACTGGCATTAAAGCAAAGAGCTGGGTGTAAGGGGGAGAGGAATTATGTTTTTTGTTGGAATTACATTATTTCTACTTTCCTATCCTTGCATTCTCCCCAGTGTAATGGTGTCATGGTTTAAAATAATAATAAAAAAGGGTACAAACACTTGTGGTCACTTGAAGAGAAGTAACACCTCAAAAGCTTGAAAAATAAATGGTCAGCTAACATCAGAAATGCAAACATTCAGAGTGGATGCAGAACAAGGGCCTGTTCTTACTTTATTCAGTAAGAACTGCAAATCTGGACAGGTTCCTGGTTATTTTTTCTTCATGACTGAATTCTTTGGCAGCAACACAGTCTTGTCAGTGCTATTAACTAATGACTGTTTTGGGCTAATTGTATGAATTCAATGCAGCTCAGATCTCTTTTGTATTCTTTGAATGAATCTTATTCCCTACTGGACTGAGGGATGAGCGAAGTCCCTTTAGTATGTTATCCCGCATAAATAGCCCCAGAGTTAGTGATCCACACAGTGTTTGTCTTCTATGATACTTTGGCCCATCAGTGACATAGGGTAGGAGCTTTGTCATAGGCCAGACTGTAATGAGGGAAAGATTTAAATCTGGGGTTGGAAACAACAGGAGTTGAGAAGAAAGAGAATCAAATTACGAAAGAAATTGTCAATAAAGGGCAAGAATGTTAGCTGGAAACAGTTATAAGAAATGGGAAAATATTTCAGCTCTGAACCATGTGCTAATGTTAATTTTTAATATGAGAGCAGAAGAGATGATGGACTTCCAAGATGAACAGTTTGTTTCTACTTGTGCTTGTAGCTTGTTTCCTCAGGGCAAACTTATGTTCTGCATGTTCCATGCCTCATATGACAGGGGAAAACTTAATGGTGGCAGTAATTTCAAAACAATTTCTACTGCTGTATTTTCATTTTTCTTCCAAGTACAAAACGATAGCTTTTAGGTGACACTGTAATGCTATGGGTCTGTTGCTTAGTAAAAACAAAGCATGAGTTGCCTTTGCTTAATACAGTTGAGTGTTGCAGTTGGAACGTAAACTGAGTTGTTAGCTTTAGTAATCTCTAATGCTTTAGTATCTTGCTATTAAAGAAGTGATTATAGGAGAGTTGTTGAATTTTATTCATACAGCCAGTCCTTCAGGTCATGTTTTAAATGCTCTTTAAAGCATAAATCATATTTTCCTTTGCATGGTCGTTTCTGTGCCTGCTTCTTGTCTGTGATTTGTCACTCTGCAACTTAGAGCTGTAGATGATACATGAGTTCTACTGTGCATAAAGATTTCAAAGCACATTACTTGTGAGGCTGTCTTTATTAAAACTGAGTAAAGCACAAGGCAGCAAAAAAACTGACAACAAAAAGCCGCAACATTAGGTCATTCCACCTATTTTATTTTGAATCCTTTGTTTGAAAGATGAGTTGTCTTACCTCTCATTTGTGTGAAGAAAATAAAATTGTGTAAACCTGAAAGTTTTTTGATAAACAAGAGAAAAATGTACTTGCATGTGCCATTTTCGTAGTGAATGAAGAATGAAAGTAACTGAAGCTTCTTGCTAGTGTTGAAAGGTGTGACATGCAAAGAAAATTTTTTTTTCTCGTTCAGGCTGCGTGACTTTTCCCTTTCAGAAAGTTGTGGGGGGTTTTTGTTTGGGTTTTTTTTGTTGTTGTTGTTTTTAGATTTGAATCCAGCATTCTCAAACTGCCTTCTGTTTTAGTAACTTAAATAATATGAATAGTATTGATGCTTCCAGCCTCCTTGCTCCTCTGCTACTGTGAAGAATGGTCATCCATGCCAACCTCCAAGAACATGACAACATCTCTTTTGTACTGTGTGACCAAAACTTAATTTACCTGTTTCGTCTTTTAGGCAGAAGTAAATCTAATATGGGTTGGACACCACTTCACCTGGCTTGCTACTTTGGACATGCTGTTGTGGTAGAGGATTTGCTGAAGGTATATTTCTATTTTCCTCTGTGTGTAAGGCTAGAAGCAGTTAGTGTTTGTTCAGGTTTTTGTGATAGAAGAAAGGAGGCTTTGCAGAGAGGCAGAGGCAGTCCTACAGTCTATCTACATGTAACGTAGAGATAACTGATTGTTCTGACATTAAGATAGGCCTGGTTTAGAAGGACCCAAAATAGCGACAGTGGAAGTCTATGCAATAGCATACAGCCCTTCCTCTGAGCAGTTTTTACAATTATTGGTACTTAGCTGGTTTTCTCTTGGAGTGTAGCTATCAGCATGTAGGAACTAAAGACATTCAATATATAGGTATGCACTCACGAAAGCACAGGTTTTTTGAAGCTTACTGGGTATCTGTATATAGTAAGCCAGCATGTGATACTAATAGTGCAATTACTTCAACAGTTTGATTAGTTTACTGTAATACATAAAGTACTTAAGTTTAGGCAATTTCAGTTACTGAGCTGTAGAAAAGGCTAAAGTGTCTCAAATGCAAAAAAGCTGCTTTATCTAATTCTATGTTGTACATAGAATTATGCACAGAATTTTGTGCAAAGTAGCTTGTATGTGTTGCTTTCAGGCACAGGCTAACATAGTTTGACTCATTATTTCTTTCTAATGTCTTTGAAATAATGAACTGTGTGATGAATTTTGAAATGATGGACTTCTCTTATCAAAACTGATGTGTTTGTATTTGCATAACAGCTGCAAATGCAGTGATTATGTGGCTTCTGACTGAATAGTTTCTTTTTTTTTTTTTTGCTCTTAGGGTAGCTTCAACCAGCCTTAACTATGTTAGACTGTCTTTCATATTTGAAAGATTTTGCTGTAGATGGCAGGATTGTGATAAACAGCCTCAAGTGCAAAGCTAATCTAAGCTTGAATTTCATTAAGAATAAAAGCTGCCAGCCATAATCCAGACTTTAAAGGAGGAAACAAGTTTGAGATTTCTTTGAGAAATTCTTCTCTAGCCTACACACTTGCTCAGTAAATAATGCCATTTTCAGTTCAAGCGGGCTACTTAATGCAAAAGGTAAAGTTTTATCACTTAATGCATTTATCAAGCATCCAGCTTCAAGAGTTGGAGGAGAATATGCAACTTTGTACTTTTTGTTCCTTTGATAGAGCTCTTGAAAGGGTATTATTTAAAGAATAAGGTGAGAAATAAGTGAGGCTGTGCACTTTTGAAAGCTAGGCGTGTATAAGTGTGTCTGTGTACTTGTGCCTAGATTTTGTGCTCAAAGAGCAAGTGAAGGAGGCATTATGAGAAACAGAGCTCTGGAACTAGTCAGGTTCATCAGTTAACTTTAGGCAGGCAGCAATGACCTGGCTAAATCATGTGATCTAAACATATGTGATGAAGTTAAGTATGCCCTGCCCTCTTTTTGACCCTTTGAGAGGTTAGATAAAGTGGTATAGAAGAAATACTTAATGAAAGAAGGATAGGATTTCTTGGTTTCTTGGAACAGTGCCTGTGCAGTGTGGCAAATACTCCTCCTTTCAGATGAAAGGTACGGGATGGAGAAAGTGTGTGACAAAAGGAAGGGAGATGCAACAGGAAGACCTACAAAACCCCAAACAAAAACCAAGACAACAGCCCCCACCCCTTGTATTAAACTTACTTTCCATATACCCCCTTCTTATAAGTGTGAGAGATGCCTGGAAAAATGCAGGGGGCTTTTGCTTTTTGAAGCAATTTAGAGAATGTTGGCTGTGCATCTTAGATACGTACTTTATCCTTGTTTCCAGGATAACTGTATTATAGTTCTGATCTGATTTGCCACGAGGTCTACGTTAGTGTCCCGTCTCCCCTTCCCCCAGGCAGAGGGAATAGCCATGTAGTTCTTATTGGAAGGATGTTCAGATGTCTTTTGCTCTCGCTGTTTAGGCTGGTGCAGATGTGAATGTGCTGAATGACATGGGGGACACTCCACTCCATCGTGCAGCTTTCACAGGCCGTAAGGTAAAGTATGTTGGCTTTTCGAAGCCTCACTTGTAGAACTATTAAGAAAGTGCTAGCAATAAGATCACTTCGAAAAGATGTTTTTACAGTGTCTAAAAATGACTTATTGTCTGTTTTGGTACAGTGTGTTCAGAAGGATTAGGCACGTTGCCTAGCTTGTATAACTCTGTCCAAAAAAAAAAAACCACAGAGAGAAACCACGTTGTTTTAATCTTAGTAGCTTCTGGAGGGGAAAGAATTCTCTTAAATTAGGACACACAGGCCTATTTGGTGTCTGGAAGTGCTGTTTCTTCATAGTTAATTAGAACTGAAGAGCTTTTTATAGGCCTGTGTAATGTGACACTAGTTTGATTTTTTTTTTTCCCCCCCCATGCCACCGTCGTTCCAAAACTAGTACTATGTCTATGGATAACAACTTGGCCCTTCAGAAGGAGTGACTACTTACTGTCTTGTCAAAAGAGCCAGTTGTACTATTTTTGTCTGTCAAATTCAGCATTCACACCAGGTACACCAGCTTTTCAGGGTCAGTCTGTTCAGCTGTAACTCGTATTGGTTCCTTCAGCCTGTCTGATGGGAGAGAAAAGGTTGCAGTCAGTCTCATTCTTCAGTCTCTCTAAAACATCCCTTCCTGTTTTCATAAGAAACCAGCAGTGGTGAGAAGCCGTTGGTTACAAAGCTCGTCTCACAGGATGTCAATAGCTGGAAAGCCTGATTGTGGCCTTGCAGTTACACAGACAGATAAGCAGTGTTTTTCAAATTGTTTTTCAGGAGGTGGTGATGTTACTCTTGCAGCATAATGCTGATGCTTCTATTGTTAACGGCAGTGGAGAGACTGCAAAAGAAGTTACTCATGACAAAGACATAAGGAATATGTTGGAAGGTAACTTTAATAGGTCATAGTTTGTTTTGGGTTTTTTTTAACATGTGTGCATTCTAAAAGCTGCTTTTTTTCCCTGCAAGTTACAGAAGCTCGGTTGAATTTTCTTTTTAAATTTGGTTATTAGATAGAAAAAAAGTCATAGTTTTTGGTTCTTGTCTGCAGTACTGACATGTGGGGTTTTTTTGTGACTTGAGAGTTGAGTCTCAAGAATGCAAATAGCATTATTCAGATAACTATTTCAGTCCTGCTGGGGTAGTCCTTGCTACAGCTTTGAATGGCACATGGTAGTCAAAGCCTTGGCTCACTGGAAGACAAAACTCCAGTCAAGAACAGTAAGTGACTTTGAGTCAACTGAATCATTAAGAGAGCAAAATTCTGAACAGTTTGTGAAGGTGACCCAGTTATGGATCAAGTTGAGGACTTGCTATTGTGGTCTTCGACATTTTGTCAAAAGGCATGAAAAATAAAAACCCTTCCTCTTGTTTCCTCCATGGCCTCACATGTGTCAGAGGTGAGGCAGATGGTGTCCAAATACTAAGTTCACTGTTTATAGTTTTGGAGAGTTCAAAAACTGTGTTGCTTCCTGGTATTACTATGTGATACACGTAAATGCTGCTGGAGCTCTGTGTCCTCTACCATAGACTGCATATGAGAAGTGATCTCTCTTCTGGTTCTACACACAAATGCACAGATAACTCATTTCTGCTGCTCATCTGCTGAATCGTTAGAGAAGAATAAAATTTTAGTAGGATGATAAGAGTGGAAGAGAAGCTGAAAAGAACATAGGGAAGATCTGAGATGAGGATGTTGCCTAGTTCTCATTTCCCTACCGCAGGGTGTGGACTTGGTTTTAAGTGTTGAAAAGATAATAGTAATATATATGTGTATGTGTATACAGTCTTGCACATCTTGTCAAATTTTACTTGCTTTGAAGGTATTTTTGCTCTGACACAGACTTTGCTCAGTAAATATTCTATTTATACCTGTCCCAAATAAATAATACTGGAAACTCTTGCTTCTCTAGGCTTGTTTTGCTATAGTTTTTTGAATGCCGTACTTCATATGTACTTTACTGAGACTGACCTTTCTTTTATTTATTTTTTTAACAGCTGTGGAAAGAACACAAGAAAGGAAACTGGAAGAACTCCTCTTAGGAGCAGCAAGAGAGGGGGAAACAGGGAAACTGATTGCTTTGGTAAGAATTTAAGCCAAGTGATTGAAGCCATACTGCTAATGTAACAAAATATGATTTTGTGCCTTGCATTTTGGAGGGCTGTGGCTTTGGAATATTAGTGCTGTGCACCATGTTATATTGGTAAGGTGCTGAACCCTCAAGGATTTTCCAGCCTCTTTGTTGGAGGTTGCAAAACCAACGGTTTTCAACTTCTTACATGTTTTTAAATCCTTTAGAAAGAATTAGCTAGTTAGTTGTAAACAGCAGCGAAACAATTCGTGGTCTGCTGAGATAAGCTTATTATGTTATTGTGGATATCTTAATGTCATGGGTGCCTAGGTTTTCACCACAGTGTGGCATGTCTTTAATCTTGAAAGTAAGCTCTTTGTCATTAGCATCCAGTGTAGTTTCTAATGGACAGTCATCTGCACAACACAGTTTCATGCTGAGCAGAAGATGAAAAGTGTGTATGTGTGTGTGTGCACACTCAAAGTAATCCAAGATGAACAATGTGGTGGCATGGTAAGGCTGTGGGAGAAGCAGGTAACAGGAAGACTGAAGGGTGCCTCTAGACACGATCTAGTCCAGCTCCTGTTTGCAGAGCACAATGAACTGGAGCAGGTTGCTCAGCACCAAATGCAGCTGGGTTTTGAAGCAGAGTCCCAGTGCTTGAACTCAAGCTCTTGAGAGTCCTGAAGAGTGTCCTTGGAAGTAAGACATACAGTATGGAATGTTTTCTACTTACTTAGCACCTTTAGTAATACCTTTTCAGGAATCAAAATTCACAAATGTGAGATTTGTATATTGAGATATTTGATGTTGTTTATTTTTCTGCCTAAAAGCCAGAGCGAACACCTACTGAGAATTTACCTCTCCCCTCTAAATTTTTTTCTTATAGCCCAGAGGGCCCTTGTCTTTCTAACTCCTTGCATTGAAACTGTTGTTAAATCTTTGGTCATCCTTGTAATTCTTATTTGGAGTTTTTGTGCTGCCCTCTTTGAAATGGAGAGAGAACCAGAGCTGTACACAGCACCTAAGATGTAGAAGAATAGTGCATTAATACACTGCACAAGTGTACTAATTGTGATTAATGCACTGATATAAGTGGTCTGTTCTTGATTCTGATAATGTTAATACTTGTTACATGTCTACTGACTAATCCTTAAGCTGATGTGAAAAAAAGATGGCTTGTTATAGAAATCTGTCATTAAAGAACTCTGCTTTCTCTCATGTGGCATGTAACTCTTCCTGTGAATATTTTAATTTCTAAGTGATTTTCTATTTTTTTTTATATTTGCTATCTTTGAGCTCTGTATATGTGAAGACAGCTATATATTGACTTCTAAAACTTTTCAAAGTATTTATCACATTTTTGACCCTGAGTCAGTTTTTAAGTCAATTCTTAACAGGTGTTCCTTGGAACACACTTACAGCTCTATGGTGTAAACCTCTTTGACTTTCCCACACTTAGGTTAATGCCTCAGTGCAGAATTTGTGTAGCTCTTCAGAACTGCCCTTTACCTTCAGAATTCCTCATACTTTGCCTGCTTTGGCTATTCAGGCCTTTCTGCTCCTACTGTACATTTTTTTTATTAGCAGACTATTATGGTCATGAAACTTTAGCTGCTTACATCTACTTTTACTGACACCTAACACCAGAACATGTTATTCCCTAGAAGTTAGATCTTCAGCAGCTGAATCTTTACCCAGGCTTTTTAGTTTACTTGAGGCAAAGTCAGTGTGTTCTTCCTGTGAGTTCTCAGAAATGTACTGTACATTTCCTGGAGTGACTGGAGAGATTTTTATCTCAATGAGTTGATGCATGAAACTTTCTTTCAAATATTCTCTTGTAATATGGCATAAGCTGCTGAAAGCACAGGCATGTGGCTTAAAAGGTATGGAGGCAAGAAGTCAGGAGACAAAGGAAATGTGAAACAGCTGGTTGGAAAGAACTAAAGCTAAGGATTCCTCAGGAACGCAAGTGTTTGACTACATTATTAGTGAGATTATACTTCCACAAGCTCCCTCTTTTTGACTTTTGTTCTCTTACCAGTTATCTGTAAACAACACTTATAGTAGTTTATCCCTTCTAGGACTATTTCTGAAGTACATACAAGGTGGTTGCTGTTGATGTTAACTTAAATTGTGGCCATGGGAATTCTGTTATGGAATAATTTTTTGAAGGTAGCATATGGCTAATGAGAATACTTAAACTGAGAAAAAATTGTTGTCATGCACTTGTGACTCTGGTCTCCTAAGACTGCTTATCAGTAACTTAGCCTTTCTGTTAAGGCACTCCCATCTGGCTTGTGAGCTTAAGTGGCTGATATTGCATGAAATGGTTTGGGCTGGAAGGGACCTCTACAGATCATCCGGTCCAACCCCTGTGTACACATCCAGTAGCCACATATTTGAGTAGAAGTGTAGTGGTATTTTAGGCTAGTTAGCAGTGTCATGCTTAATGACCCTTCTCTTTGAAGTGGTCAGTTTCTCAAAGCATTTATATTGTGTGCAAGTAAAACTCAGTTTGGGTTGGTTTTTTTTTTTCCCTTGGTTACATAGCTACTCTTATCTTAATAGTTAGACTTCAGAATGCATCAAAACTGTTTGTGTAACAGATTTCCTGTACTAGGAGCTTTAAATGGCCTAGGATATCTGGCACGGAGACTGGCAGGTCTGCCACTCTTCAGTACAAAGTTCTTACTCTCTGAAACAGGGTGGCTGCACAGTTTTTTTCTGGATTTATCACTGGCCTGTGCTAACTTCCACACTGTGCCTGGGAGTCTTCTATGAAGAACAGTAGATTTTTGACAGTAGAACTGGGCAGGGCAATTCTAGCATATAAATGACTGAACTGCAATAGTGGGCAACTTTCCCTGGCACTGTGCAGTTGAGCAGGAAAAACGTGTCCATATTGTGCAGCAGAGGTGGAAGGGGTATAGCAAGCAAAACACTGAAGTTCCTTACTCTACCTGAATGTCTTGTTTGATTGTTGCAGTCCTTGCCTTTGTCATAACACTTGCTAAATGCCCTCTTTGTTGCCAGATCTACACTGAAGCATCCTAGTTAGGAACAACTAATTTTCAAAGGAGACAACATGGTGTCTGGAGAGGGGGGAAGACTGATAAGTAAGCAGAACTTTAATTTTTTCCCCAGTTAAACAAGCGCAAGCCACCTGATATCAACTGTACAGATCAGATGGGGAACACGCCATTGCACTGTGCAGCATACCGTGCTCATAAGCACTGTGCATTGAAACTTCTAAAAAATGGAGCAGATCCTAAAATAAGAAACAAGAATGGTGAGTACCAAATGAAAAGTATGTTAAATGTTAAGTGGAGAAACAAATTCAACATCTTCTGTAAGCTGTGTTACTTACTGTGCAGTGTTCGGGGAAAATCTTATAGTGCTTTACGAGCTTTGTATCGCTAATAAAGGAAGGCCAACAGCAACTAAATTGCAAGAGACTGAAGAACTGTAGCAAAATACTTATTGTATTGTTTATTTTCCAAGCTTACCCATTTCTAGAAAATTTACTGACTGTCTTAACAGTAAAATGTGCCTGGCTTTTGTTTTCTTGGTGCTAAACATTGAACACAGGTAGCAAAAAAAAAGCAAGATTGAAAATGTGGTCCAGACAAAGTGACTCCTCAGAAGAAGGCTTCTAATGAAACCAAAAAGAGGAAAACTTGATGCAGATGTTATGCAAACTGTGTTCTTGTCCTCTGTTTAAAGATACCTCTGTCTTGGTATTTGTGAATGTTCTAAACTGTTTTTTATAGCTGGAAGCTAAAAACAGACTTAAATCAGTAAGGGCAAAGGGCTCTCTGCAGTTAGTAGAACTCTGATGGGCAGTTCAGTGCCTTAAAGTTCAAAACCTTTTTTAGTTTTCTGCCCCTGAGGAGTTTATATTTCCCAGTTCCAAGTAAATATAGATGCTCGGGGGCCAAACTCATGGGTAAAGAGTGTCAAATTGTTTTTAAGTACATCTAAGTTTATTTGCATCAAATTCTCATGCTTTGTCTTGTTACTAAACAGATCAGACCCCTCTTGATCTAGCCCAAGGTGCAGAAATGAAACTGATACTGGCAGGTAAAACTGGAAAGGTAGGAACTTCCGTATCAATTTAAAATGCCAAGGCTGTCTAGTTGAAGCTATTCCTATATGAGCTTTAATTTCTGTGCAGGTTATCAACAAACCCCTGAGACGATATGAAGGTCTCCTATGGAAGGTATGTCTTATTTCCTTTTCTAAAGTAGCTTGTAAGATTTCAAGGTATGTCAGTATGTCCTTTTTCTATATTTCAGTGATAACTGATGAATGAAGGAATTTTTCAATAATACATTTGCTAATGGCTTGATTTAGTCTAATATAGATGGACTGGCTGGATGGAGCAACTGCTAGATTCTTGGCACCCTGATCTTATTCTCAGTCTCTAAAATCTCTATTTCTTGGTAATTTTTGTGGCAAAGCATCACTGTGATAAGGCTTTTTTCCTTGTCTATGTGATGGGCAAAATACTTTTTTGTTTTTTCTTTCCTTAATAGATTACTTTGATACGTTGTCTTTAAAAAACTGTGACTAATATTTTGCCATCATCTTCTGAAAATTTTAAAACTTAGTGGGAAGATGGCATTCAAAGAGTTTAAAGCTTGTTTTGCTGTGTTGCTCAAGTGAATCTATTTTCTCTTGTTAAAAGAAAGTCTACATGAATGCTTAATTATGTTGCTTAATGAAATCTTTAAAGTTTTCTTCAGGGTAAATTTTCCTATATCACAGTTGCAATATAAGGAACTGTTCTTAAACAAGAACTGCGTACTAAAGCTTGAGAAAGATAAAATGTTGTACTTGGATATCTCAATGTGTTTTGTTCCTCATTTGATTTTATAAAATAGAGTTATGTGGTGACCAACAATTCCTGTAATATTAAAAAATGCAGCATTTTAATATTTCAGCTCTTACTGAAGAGCAGGCTCAACTTTTATCTTTAGGTGATTCCAAAAACAAGAGTAGTGCTGCACTTGTAAGATAATCTCAGGTTGCTGTGATCATCAGGAAAGAGAGAACCTAAAAGGTTTTTGTGATGTTTACTAGTTTTAAGTGTTAAGGAAGCTTCTCTGCCTGACCATGCAGGAGTCACTCTGTCCATCACACTTCTTCCAATAGAGACTTTTAACTGCTGGGACCGAAGCTCCTTTGCAGTTAGTGGCTCCAGTGTGTTGATGGGTGCCTAGCTTGGCTCCCTAAACTCACTATGCTCAGTCAGACAAGGTTTCCTTGCCAGCTTGACCCTTGGTTTCCCGTAGCTGAGTCTCAGGTATCTGGATCCTTACTGTAATCATTGTGTGATAACAAAATAGCAGCTTGGTGCCTCTGAGGAGGTACCCCAGAGAAGGAACCCTTGGGTTTTTCTGCCCTTGCAGTCCAAGTATGTGAAAGCCTGGGGCCTTTCTGCTAAGTCCTCAGCTCCTGACAGCACAAGTCCCTGTGCCCTTGGCTAAGCAAGGGGTCAGTGCCAGTTCATGGTCTCTTGCCTCAGGCTCCTACCACCCAGAGCTCAATCTCCAGCTCACACTGCAGGTGCACACTGAACTGTCTGCACTAAATGTATTCTGGCAAGCTAACCTGGCCTTTTTTTTTTTTTTTCCCCTTTTAGAGCTCACGATTTTTTGGTTGGAAACTCTACTGGATAGTTCTAGAACATGGAGTCCTTTCCTGGTATCGGAGACAGTAAGTTCTGTGTTAAATTTCTGAAAAGCAATTTAAATAATTCCTGTCTTCATGCCACTAAATCTCTTCTTCTTTCAAAGAGCTGATGCAGTGAATAACGATCATCGTCAGGGATGCAAGCATCTAACACAAGCTGTCTGCACGGTAGGAAGTGAAATGTGTTGTAACTACTGAGTTGGTTTTTTATGTTCCATTGTATTCCATTCCTGGTTAATGAAAACTTCTGCTGGATTGGTAACCTGATCTTTGTTATAAAATAGGGAGAAAGCTTGTGCTGTTGAAAGAAATGCTTGTTCTTGTCCAGCAAAGTATTCTTTTATGTAAAGTGGCCATAAAGCTCCCTCACTGCTTTCTAAAGTCTTGAAGATTTAGACAAACTCACAAGGCACCCTGAAAGCGGACTGGGTTGGTTTGAAGCATGTGATCTGGAATAGCCAAAGCTCCAGTTCCTCCTTAGCTGTCCCTGGCTACTTATGACTGATTGCATAACTTAAGCTGATCTCAGTTGAAAGACTAATCAATTTTGAAGGTGACTTTTGGAAAACTTCCCTGATTTCCATTATGCTTGTGGGAATCCATTTTGGAAGGGGTAAACACAGAAAACAAAGGCCAGGTGTCATTTATAATGCCCAGGAAGATGAAGTGTTTAAGAAAAATGCCTTTAAGATAACTTCTGTATTTCTATAACTGCCCTATCCTAGTTTGGCACCACAAGTTCTGTTAAACTGCACTTATAAATACACTCATGTTGTATGGAAAAGTGACTCTTTCTTTTTAGTATCTACAAATTCCTTAATGTCAGTGATCTTGAACCATTGCTGAGGTTTTGTCTGAATAAAGTGGTGCAAATAAATACAAATATAATATTTAGACATAAAGAACCTCTACATTACTATTCATGATGTAATGACACGCTTTGGAAAACTGTTCTGACCTAGGTTTTTGTAAATTACAATTACTTGGATCAAGACTGAGGCAGAAACTTCTGAGTTAAGCGTAATTTTTTACTTTGCTTACTCTTCATTTTTTTCTGACTGATTCATTATACTAATTTTGTGTTTTCTCCACATTGCTCTAGGTAAAATCTACAGACAGTTGCTTCTTTTCTGTCAGATGTTTTGATGACACTGTTCATCGTTTCAAGATTCCTAAAAATAGCCTTCCTTCTCAAACTAGAGAGGTAATAATGAGTCTTTATCTAAGGCATTAAAATACAGTAACTTCTGTAATGAATAATTTGCATACTACTTGCTAGGGATGCATTAGTAGCAGCGTGTTTCATATCTTGATCATCAGGACTTGGTAGCGTCAGTGCAGATATTGAATCTTGTAGTGTGGTTATAGATTAAACAGCAAAAAATTGACCCATTGTAATTATCTCTTCTTTAAAAGAAGTGCTACCTTGTTTTCCAGCTCTGTGCCTGTATTATGCCCTGTTATCTAACTTCCTGTTTTTCATTAACTTCTCTATGTGGTAGATTTCTATTGCAGCCTCCTTCTGTTGCACTTTCATAGTTCGTTATCCCAAACAAAAGGATGTTTAATGGTACGTTCTACTCTTAACCATACTCCCAGATGACCTAATAAATTGTATTTTCTGAAAAGGTGACTCTGAAACGAGAAAATTTTTTTTAGGGCTATTTGTACTATATTCACTGTTGTACTTCTACGGGTATACTAACTAGAGATGGAGTTGGGGTGGAGGTAACTGGAGTGCTGTGTCCAGTTTTGGGCTTCTCACAACAAGAGAGATATGAACATATTAAAGAGAACCTAACAAAGGGCCATGAAGGTGACTGAAGGGATCAGAGCATCACTTTTACTGAGAAAAGCTGAGAGAGCTGGGACTGCTCAGTCTGGAGAAGAGGAGGCTCAGGGAAGCTTGTCTATGCATGTAAATGCCTGAGGAGAGGTACAAAGAGAGACAGAGCCAGGCTCTTTTCAGTGGTGCCTGGTGACAGGAACAGAGGCAGTGGGCACAAACTGAAGCACAGGGATTTCTCTCTGGCCATAAGAAAAAAATGTGGGGGTGACCATGCACTGGCACAAGGGTGCCCAGAGCGGTTGTGAAATCTCCATCCTTGAAGATTTTCAAGAGCCATCTGGATGTCCTGGCCCACCAGCTCTAGGTGGGCCTTCTTGAGCAGAGGGGTTGGACTGGACAACCTTCAGAGGTCCCTGCCAGCCTCAGCCACTCTGTGATCCAGTGAACAGGAAAATAATCTGCCTCTTAATTTTGATAGTACTTGAGGTTTTGCGCACGGAGTTTGTCACGCATAAGAAGGCAGACTTCGTCACAGGGACCTTGCTGTCTGAACAGAAACCCAAAGATGCAAAATATATTCCCTACAGTCTTTTAATTAATAAGATTTTTTAATGTGACCTTGGATAGACTGAGGAGTGGGTTACATTTGTGCTTAAGGGTTAGTAAGTTAAGTCTGGTGCTCTGCTCACAGAGTATTTCATCTGCAATAGATGTTACCTTTTCTAACAATCTATTTCTTGCCTATTGAGATGTCTCGTTTTACTAATGACTATCTTATTCATATCAAGAGCAAATTTTGTTGTTCTGCTTACGTGATACAGTGTTTTGGGGATGACCTTTGAAATGTTTATTAACTCTGTATTTTCCTTTCCAGAGTTGGCTGGAAGCAATAGAAGACCACTCTGCATATAGCACTCATTACTGCACACAGGAACAGCTGAGTAGTGATGATGAAGATGATGCAGTATCTGTTACAGACCTACAGGACACTCTGAAAGTATGTACTGAATACTAATTTGCCTCATGCATCTGGGCAGTTGCAGATTAGTTTTGTTTTGTGTTGAGATACTTCAGTGTACCTTTGACTAAAAGTGATGATTCCTCCCATGGATGCATAAATGCTGTTTGTGTTTGCATTGCTTGCTGTCATGTACTCCTGCTCAGACTGTGCAGCTGAAATGACATGTTTATCTTAGCTAAAGGGCTGTGATTTCATTTTTGCCAGCACTACTATAAGATAGAAAGCTGCTTGAGAGTTTCAGCCAGGAGAGGGAGCCTTGTGTACTGTACTTCTTGTCCTCCAGTCTCGGAGTCACTAAAGCTAACCCACATCAAGCTCTGCCTCTGTAGAACAGGCAATGAAGTGTTTTAGGAAGGATCTTTTATCACCTCAGATCACGTTAGATGCATTGTACAGTGACGGCTCGTACCTGCAATGGAAGTGAGTAGTCTTTGGTAATTCTAGCATTCAGCCTGTGATTCTTGCTTTTTGCTGTACATATACTTCTAAAACTTTCTATTTAAACAGAAAGTTGATACTGCAGTGCAAAAATCTTCATGTGGCTAAACTCTAAGTGGCTTGTACCACTCGTTTTAGTACAAGAACTTAAAGTAGCTCATGGCAGAGCAGAGGTGGGAGGATAACTGGCACTGACAGTCTCCAGCAACCTACAGAAGATGGTATTAGTTAATAGATAACAGTGCACTTGAAGCCCAGAAGACCAACTGCATCCTGGGCCACATCAAAAGCAGAGTGGCCAGCAGGGCAAGGGAGGCAATTCTGTCCCCCTATTCCGCCTTCATGAGACCCCACCTGGAGTGCTGCATCCAGCTCTGGGTCCTCAGCGCAGGAAAGATATGAACGTGTTAGAGCAGATCCAGAGGAGGGCCACAAAGGTGATCACTGGGAATGAATGAACACCTCTCCTTTGAAGACAGGCTGAGAGAGCTGGAGAAGCAAAGGCTCCAGGGAGACCTCACTGCAGCCTTCCAATCCTTAAAGGGGGCTTATAAAAAAGAGGGGGAGTGACTTTTTACACAGGCCAAGTGTGTAATAGTGATTACACACTAGGTGTAGTGATAGGATAAGTGGGAAGAGGAGAGATTTAGTTTAGATATTGGAAAGAAATTCTTTACTCAGAGGGTGGTGAGGCACTGGAACAGCTTGCCCAGGGATGCTGTGGATGCCCCATCCCTGGAAGTGTTCAAGGCCAGGTTGGATGGGGCTCTGAGTAACCTGGGCTAGTGGAAGGTGTGGTTGCCCAGGGCCAGGGGCTGGAACTAGATGATCATTAAGGTCCCTTCCAACCCAAGCCTTTCTATGGTTCTATGATAACTGTCTCCAGGTTTGAATGCAGGCTTGAAACTTGATCTTGGGGTTGGTTCCTGCATGTCACTGTACATGCCATTTATCAGGTAACCTATGAATTTACTTATTTTGTTTCCTGCTGAAGTTTCTCGAGGAACAAGCAATTGCTCTTCCTAGATTTTGAAGCTGTCCAATAGAGAATGAGGGAAAGAGCGAAAGTGGTACATACAACAAAGCTTTGAGGGTTGATTAACTACATTAAATTAAACAAAATCTGGTCAGCGATATAATATGCATAAATATTCTGTTTGCATGTATATCTTTGAAGGTAGTTCAAGTAATTTGTTTCAGTTTTAATATATTAGTCTCTGGGCTGGGAATCTTTGTTAAGATTTAATTCTGTCCCAATTTTAAAATTCCACTATAGTAAAGAGAGTAAAAATACGCTTTCCTTAGAACAAGACACTTCTGAACTAGCTATCCTTGTCTTTCAGAAAGCACAAGCATGCCAACAGAGACTCAGTAAAGAGGTTTCAGACTTTCTTGCAATGGTTAAATCTTTGGATGCTACGAAAGGTAAAGCTTATTCATTTAAAATGTAGTTTGTTACCAAGCAACTAATTTTTTTGTTCAAACAGAATACTTTTATTTCCCTGAAATCAAATTTTCAGGAGCTTGAAAATGTAGGACTGTTATTCCCATCAGAAAAGATTCAAATAAAGTAGCATTATAGTAATTGCTAACAATTAAGATTCCAGATTTGGAGAAACAACCAAGAAGTATGCTGATTGAAAAGAAATTTTATTAGCAGCTGTAAATGCAGTGAGACTGCCTCTAGCTATAGTGCTTATTGAGTAGTATCATAAAAATACAACACAGGGGTCTGCTTTCAAGGTTTTTTTAAAAAAATCTGTAGTTGGTAGCTTGTTGCAGTGCATAAGTGTCTCTTCACAGGTACAAAGAGCAGTGAAATCACAAAACTATACAAAGAACTGGAGGCATGGTATGATAGGACATGGTCCACAGATTTTGCCATGACTTTTATGCCAGATTTAAACTTCTCAAGCTTCATTTCAAGTTATCATTCTTAACACGTACCTGGATTTTTGCAGCATAACTGCTAAAAAATAGCACAGGCATCAAGATGTTAGAGATTTGTACTTGTTTTATTAAATGCCTTAAACATGTACAGAAGTTGTTCATGTATTAAACACACAAAGGAGTTCTGCAAGAACATCTAACTGTTGGTCGTTTGAGCCTCAGTCCTAGTTATATATTGTGGCTAAAATTATGAAGCTCAAATTAGAGAGCAAGTTGTTTGTCTATACAGATCTCTAGTCTGTAGTAGAATACCAGTTTTGAAAAGAAAAAAGTTCTTCTTCTTTCATCCCCGTGTCTTTCCAAAAGGAGGATAAAATACAGCTTTTTCTCCATATGCTACTGGGGTAAGTTACTCTGTGATGTTACTCTGTCTTTTTCATAAACTGAATTTTTACCAAATTTTTATTGCACAAGGAAAAGTGACATTTCATAATACATATGGGTGTGAAGCTTTTGTATTTATTATTACAGCAAAACTGAATTTTTCACAAAAAAAACAGTTTGAAAATTAGTATAAGGTGGATAAATTCCCTTTGGTAGATATAGAGGCGGTTTCCCTGGCTCCATCATGCTGACCTGAAGAACCTGTGAGGTTCTTTTTTAAACAAGAAAAACAGTTTTAAAAAGGAAATACACAACTTAAACAACCAAAACCCATAGTAAAGCAAAAGCAGATACTATCTCATTCCTAGAAACTGCTAGTTTTGGCCAATAGCAGTAATAAGTTCCTGTTTTCCTTCCAATTAATGTTTGTAACTTGCTAGGTCAGTGAACTGTTTCTGGGTTCATGTGTAGCTTCTGTAGGTCACAGCAGAGACACTGCTCTAGTTCCCCCATTGTTGTGGTATCTTTAAAGTATTTGAATCCTTTGGTTCCAGAAAAATGCAAATTTCTGAGTTAGAAACCCTTCTGTGTGGAGTTTTCCCTGAAAATGTTTGAGTAATACAAAAATGGCTAAGTTGGCACCTGATATTTAAAATTCTCTCTCTAACTGTTTCAACATGCTATTCTGAGTCCAGTTATCTTTGAGATTTATGCATCTTGTATATTGCAAATAAAGATGTTTCCTGCTCCGACACTCAGTGTGCTGCCCCTCCTTCTAGAGGCACTAGCTGTTCTTAATAGCTGCTGTAAGACTCGATTTAAGTCAGTGATGAGCTCTGGTATCAGAGATCACAATTAGTGTGTGGATATGTACTGTATCTTGTCCTGCATAAGTGGTATAAGTTCAGAAATAAATTCAGGAACTGCCACCGATGGATCTTCTAATCTTCAGTGGTGTGACATCAGCTTGAAGCACCTGTGTTACTAAATGGTGTCAACTGATCCCGGAATCTGCAGGCAGTAAATGTTGCAATTATTTTAATTGCAACAACTATGCTTCCTGAGAAAATGGCTTACTTGATTTCCGAGGAATTGCTGCACATCACAAAATTTAACAGATTGACTCAAGTAATTTCTACCAGCTGATTGAGTTATCATGATTTCCTGCTGGTTCTAGACATGCAGTCCCTTCTGTGAATGGTCATAGAAGTCAGTATATGAGGTGACAAGCTGTACTAGTTACACATAGAATGAGTCCATGAAAATAAGATCTTCTCCTTTAATTGTTCAGTGTGCTTGTAGTTACAACTCCATCTGTTTTTTTCAAACCTAAATTTACAGCTGCACTGAGCACTGTGGTAAGCTTTTTCTGTTCTATATAATACATGGTAGAAGGCAAAAAAGAGCTATATTTTTCACTTTTATTTATATTAAACCAATGCAGAATCCTTTTTATTAAAATTCTGTCACCTGGAGCTTTAAAATCTAGAAAGTGGTTAAAAGGAGATTGTTGCTAGTCTCTTTTCCAGTGTCTTGCTGCCATGGCTTACTGCCTCTGCTTTCTAAACCATGCTGAAAGAGAAACTTGGTCTATTCATGTGCCTCTTGTACCAGTACTAGGGAAAGGATGCAGGAAAAAACCCTCCCACAGATCTTGCAATGCACCAGCCTTCCTGTAGAATATGAATGTTGTGTCTGTATTACTTAGAGGAAAAAAGAATTAAAAGAATCCTGTAATTTACAATGTCCCTCTAACATTACTAGTGTTTTTGTCCTTTCAGGAATATCTTCTCCCCTCCTGCAGAAAGTTGATGTGGTCTCTGAAGTATCCCAGGAAACATGTGAGGCTCTGGCTGAGTGCCTCAACCTATTCATGAAGCAAGAGGGGGTATGTATGGTGCTATGTGGGTCTATAAAGGGTTGAACAGCTTAGCATATTTGGCTAGTTCCTTGCTTACCTGTTACAAAAATGAGTACACAAACCCATACAACTTCATGTTGTTGGTAAAGCTGTACTTTTGCATACTGGATGGGACAAAAATTCATGCTTCTAGAGAAAGAGTAGGTATATGCTTCTAAAAAAGATGCCTTGTTTGTGTTTTCAGTGTTTTAGTGTTCAGAAAAGAGACATTTTGGTTACAAGGTACTGCTTGCAATGTTCAAACTGAATGCTTGAATTCAATAAAGCTGTTGCTTTGCTGATTTGAAGGTCAAAATATTGAGAAAATTAGTTTTCGGATTTTTTTTTTCTTTTTACTAGCTAACTGAAGTGTTGAAGACTATTGCTTCTGAATTTGTTTTTCAGACCATGTGCTTAGTGGGTGTGCAAAAGCTATTTGTTGAACTTCTGGCTTTCCCAGTAAAAAATATCTTGTATAGTGTTAAGCATAATGCAAACACTTCAATTTGGGAATGTATGTCAAATTCACTAGTTTCTGGAGTAGGAGAGCTGGTATTTTTCTTCCTTCTTGAAGATGCCCTAGTACCATGGAATAAACTTGTCTTCCTGTACTGTGGTAACTATAATCTCTTGGTTAGGCTCTTGTTGTCATCAGTAAGCTGTGTTTCAAAATGAGGTTTGTGTTGGTGCTGTTAGTCTTCCAGTTATTTAACAGTGTGCTACAAACACTGGCTCCATTGTCTAGGTTTGGTTTTTTTTCATTCCTTTCCAAGTCCTTTGTCTCCAGTCACGAGTCTTTTAGACTTACTTAAGTTCTAGCAGAGTGGAACAAGCATTGCTTTATTTTACATTGAGTTTTTTCCTTAAGAAAGTCTGATATTAAAGTTGCCAGCTTCATTTGCGGATGAGGGGGAAATTGTTACAACAGTGGGTGTATAGTGTTAGTTAGTATTCCTTAATTGTGTTGGCATCTTGCTTCAAGCCAGACTAAAATAGCTTTCCAGAGTGCAGTATAGCAAAACATATGGTGAAATTGTAATTTCACCTTACTTGAACTTGAATAGTCTCCGTAGGTGTAATAGAGGCCTTATTTTAATCTGGCACATAGATTTGGGCACAGAGGGATAGGCCAAGGTGTGAACTTCATTTTCCACCACAGCTGGTGAAATCAGTCAGTCATGACAGGGATAAGATGTTATCCTTGGGAGTTTTTTGTCTTGGTATTTTTAAACTTCAAACTACTGAGTTCAGGAATATAGTGCAGGCTTTTAAAGATGCCATGAAATTCATAAGGGAAATTACAGCTGCAATCTCTTCCTAAGACTTGCAGCTTTCCAAGAAGCTACATTCACTGATCATTACTGTTTTTAAACCCACAGCATTTGGCCTTGTTGTCCTTTATAAGTCAGGGCCCTGTTCGTTGCTGTTCAGCGTTGATTTCTAGACTGTAGTTTTGTTGGCATTTGAAAAGCAGTATGTATAACCTTGCAACTGTATTATGTGTGTCCCACGAAATCTGGTTATCTCTAGAATTAACGTTTTCTCAAGCCTGGTGCTTTTTTATCTTGCCTCTTTAAGGAGAATTCTTTTTCCCTGTAATTTAAATTGTCAGCATACCAGAGGCTACTGCTTGACTAATGAGGAGAGGCTCCTCACTTCAGTAAAGATAACCACAGCGAACGCACTTACGGCTCTCTAGAGAAAACTTTATTTAGTGTTACTTATCACTGTGCTTTGGCAATTGTAGCGTAATCGCGCAGTCTGCAGGTGAAACTGCTAACGCAGCACTAAAATAGAAAGCTTCAGCCCGTCTTCCACTTGTGCTAGAAGTGGTGCATGAGCGTGATCTCCGATCGCTCCATCTGTCCGCTGCTTCTCGTTCTCCCGGTGCCACCGTGCGGGGCTCGGCGTGCGCGGTGCGGGGGGGATGCTCCGAGCGGCCGCTGCCTCCGGCGGGGCTCCGGGCGGAGGGGCCCCGCGTTGGCCGCCACCGCGCCGGGAAAGGCGTGACCTTCCCCGCTCCGCACGGCGGGAGCGGCTGTGACGCCGCAGAGCCGGGAGCGGGGGGTGAGGGGAGCTTCCAAAAATAACCCACTGCGGCGGGGCTCCGTGCGGGGCGGCCCCGGAGGGCTCGGGAACCCGCAGACCCTGCGGGGCCGNCGCCCTGCGCCGCGCCGGGGCGGCCGCGGAGCCCGCGGCGTGTGGTGCAAGGTGAAGGGGCCGCCCACGGCGTGTGCCGGCCCGGCAGGTGCTGCCACCGCTGCTGCAGCCGGGGCGGCTTCCCTCGGAACGGTGCCTGCTCGAAATCGTCCCGCGGTATGTAGCGTGTGTGATGGGCTGGCGGCTGCTGTTTGTGGCTCTGCTTCCTTCTTGACATTGGCGTGAACCCTTCAGTGTCAAGCAGATGCGAGCACAGATACTTTTTGCCAGGTAGTTAAAACATGTGAGGGCAAAAGGGAATGTAACTTGGTTGCTTTAATCTGAGTGTTTACTGGGGCGTTGGTGTCGGAGCCAGATAGCACGACTTGAAACGGTTTCTGCAGTGACTTTGGCACAAGGTTAGTAAGTAGTGTTTCAAAGCAGGATTTGCCTTGGGCTATTTCTAGCAAAATATCAAAACCTACGTTCCTAAAGCAGTTTGATTCTAGTGGGTTTTGTGTCCTGAGTTATTTTGTGTAGTTGTTGGAGGAGTTGAACTTAAGGTTCTTTCTATGCTATTCTCTCTGCTAGATTTTCTGAATGAGTTTCGAATTCATGTCTAGTACTTGAACTACCTGTACTGAAGCTGTGTGGATTTGATAGAAAGAAATTCATTTATTTAAAGACATTAGCTTCTTCAGTTTTTTACCTTGCTTCTTCACTAACCAGTGCTAGGCAAAGTGTGCAGATGATTATCTTGACTCTTAAGTTTCACTTCAAGGGTTATATGTAACAGTAAATTAAGAGCTCGTATTGCATGAGTGTAGAACGGATAGCAGTTGTAAGCTGGTTTCATTTGTAGTCTGTTTGTGGCTTTGATCTTCAGCCTTTGCAGGTGTTGTCATTCTTTCTAGTTTGTTTTTGTCTTTAAAAGGGGACTTGTTTACAAGCTGGTGAAAAGCCTTAGCTGATGAGATAAGGAATTCAGCAAAGGTTTCTTCACCTTTTGCTTTAAATGAGTTGTATATTTCAGCTATGAAGAATCTGTCGTAACGAATTAAGCTTGTCACTTCTACAGAAACTTTTTAATACCAAAATACTGTGGGTCATAGTCCTTGAACTTAGTTATCTTTACCATGGCGTAATGTGTTATCTCTTGTATGTACATCCTGTAAACAAAAAATGTGCACACAGTTCAGCTGGTAAATACCAATCTCTGAAAGTTCAGTGTACTGCCTTAGTTTATTTCAGATTTCTTGGAAACGTAATTGAATGTTTGAAGGTTAGATGTGTCTGTGTGTGTTCTTGTGAATGAATGCTTGCATGCTCCTTGGCATACAGATAGTTGTCTTTAATGTATTTCTGATTTGTCTTCTGGGAGACAGGTATGAGCATGGCTGTTATCACTTAAACCTACTTCCTGCCTTACCGTACTGTGAATGAAGAAGGTACCTGTAGGCTATGTTCAGATGACTCCTTAATGAGAAATTTTGTTATCCATTTCTTTGTGGGGGTGCAGGTGAGGAGAGCAGTGATGACACCCTGCAGTCAAGGGAGAAATGCTGATAAATGCACCCTGAGCAAATCCACTAGAGAAGTCCTGGCATCCATCAGCAGTCCTTTTCTTCCACCTGGCAATATCATCAGCTACATTAACCTCTATAAGGTGTTGGGAGCCTCTGGATGGTGGGAGGGAGAGATGAAGAGGGGTGAGGGACTCAAATAAAATCAGAGAAGCTAAGAAAGAGGTTAATGATAAGATTCCCACGTCAGGTCTAGTCAGGGGATCACGTATTGACTGGCTATGGAACTGGACCTAGAACAATAGGGTCCATAGTCCCTCAGGTGATAAAACCAGTGCCTTTGTTTCTCTGATCTTTTCTCTTTGTGCTTAGAAACAAGTGACAGCCCTATTTTTTAATTTTTTTCTTCCTTTCAATCACTGAAGCGTAGAGGAATGAACGTTGTCCATTCTGTTCAGCTCTTGCTGAAAGTAGTGGAGATCAAGGGAAAACCTCATTGTGTCAAAGCCTGTAGGCAATGCCCTGAACAACTGGAATGCTGTTCAGGTTGTACACTTGTGGAAAGGAGGAGAACAGTTTTCAGACGGTTGACGATTGGACTGAACACAGCAAGAGCTGTTTGATGTTGACAGAACCGAGGTGTACCTGCATCAAGAAAACCTTTATTGACTCTAGGTCAGTAACTGACTTGATCCTGTTTCTTCCCTTCTCCTCCAAATGAGTGGAAATGTACTAGAAATACCTAGTGCAGCTTGAGTCTTGTTTGAAAGTAACAAGTTCTTTGGAAGGTTCTGTATGCTCAGATGGGCTCCCTAGTAAAGACTGGTATTTTTCCCTTATGCAGAGCAGCACAGGATATAAAGTGTTGTGGAATGTTGTATAGGCATGGTGTATAAGAGAACAAAGCTACCGACAGGAAAGTCGTTTGGAAGGTTGTTTCTCCTGCTAGAATGTCGACAGTTCTACTTGTACCTTGATGATTCTTGCTGTACTAACTTTTGGGTGCTGTATATGTACGTGTCTTTCATCTGGGCTAAAGCTCTATGATGAAGATATTAAAGTTGGACTAACTTAATAGTGAGATGTTTGTGGATGGTATAGTGTTCTTCCTCTGGAAGCATTTTTTCCACCAGTGTACTGCAGTCTTGCAGGTATAAAGTTAAATACAGATCTGTGAAGACAATGTCCTTACCAGCAGAGGCAGGAGTTTAGCAAGTCTGAAGTCTCTCAGCGGTAGGGGAGTTAAAGAACATAACTTCTTTTTTCTGAGATTTCCCTAGAGCAGCGGAGATTCAATAGGTCACCAGAGTGGGAAGTGAAGCTAAGCAGCAGCCCAGACAGAAGCTTTTTAAAATAAGAAATACTGAGTCTCCATTCAGGGGAAAGATAAGTAAATATTACTGCTGTTCTTTTATGAAAGGGTATTATGTGTGTTGACAGAGTGCTTTTTTTTTGAAGCACTTGATAGGTTTTGAAGCAGTTGATAAGATCCTTGGTGAAGTGCTGTACTGGAAAGGCTTCTGGGTGAAAGATGGCTCTGGCTCACAGAAGGACACTCAGATGTTGCCATAGGGTAAAAGGCAAGTGCTTCTGGTCTTTCTAGTACAGCAGGGTCCCAACTCTGGAGATTTTTTTGGTGGTTTTGGGGGGGGTTTTGTTTTTTTGTTTGCTTTCTCCAAGATTGCCAATACGACATATCACCAGCTACAAGGAAAGAGGTTAACTTTGAAGTGCACAAAGTGGCATACTGACTTCTAGTGACAGGGAAACTCTTGCTGACCTGTAGCTCAAAGAGCCTGCCTGGCAGCTGGTCAGACAGCTTGTCTGAAGGCATTCCCTGCTCCTCACTGTGTAGCCCAACTGGAAGCCCACTGCTAACCTGTTCTTGCACTTTCCACAGTGGGTTAATGCTTATTCAAAGTTTGGCCTGTAGATGTGTGTTTTGTTGGCGGTTGTTGTTAAGCAGCCTTGTGTAAACTAACTTGGAATCCATTCATGGGCCTCTGGGGAAACACAGTGTAAATACATGCTGGTTTGAAATGAGACTCCTCCTCAATGTGCTTCTGCAGTTCCTGCTCTGAGGTTTACTTCTAAGGTCTTGTCTACCACTTGTTTGAGTACTTAATTCTTAATGCAAAAACATCGAGAAAACAGTCCTAGCGGAGGCTGCAGGGGGAAAAAACCAAGCAGCAATCAAGTTTAATGGAATAGTACTTGATAGAGTAAGCTTCTCAAATATGAATTAGGAATTCTGTTTTCTATGGATGTATTTTCAAAATTATGCTCTTGTCTCCAAGCTGATGAAGACAAACAGAAAAAGAAATGTATAACATGGGTATTTTCTTTAAGTGTTTTCACTACTTAGTGCTATGAGAATATTGTTTATTTTCCTCTCATGCTTGGAGAACAAACTGGAGTGAGAAGGGTGCACACTTTTATTCTTCTGATGTCATTGTGATGTCATCATGGCACATAAAACTGATCAGCTTGTTTTCCATGTTCTGGCTTAATTTGTACCTGATGTGTTTTGGAAGAATGGTTGAACAGCAGAGTTCTAAACCAGCCAGCCAGTGTATTGTCAGCTAAGGACTCGTAACACTTCAGGAAAAGAGTGAAGCAGCGAAAATCCGGGATATAAGGCTGAACCTCTATGCATAGCACCATATCTGTTAACTTTGTTTGCTGGGCTTTTGCATGCATGTGGGATAATTGATGGCAGTCACAGTCTGGCTGAGTGGTCTGGTTTTGTGTCTCAGCTGCATAAAACATCAGAACACCGAACTGGATAACTGTGATCACACACATTTACTAATTCTCTGGAGATTTATTGTTCTTCTTGACCTCTCTTTCTTGAAACTTAATCTATGAAAAATTAATACATAACAAAATAAGGCCTTTTTTTTCTGTGTAAGTCTGATAAAAGCTATTTTCTTAGAGCAATAATGTAAAAAATTAATTTCTACACATACGAACAATAAATTTCATGTAGCCTATCCAGTACTGGATATTAACACAGGCTTTTGAGGGAGACAGAATATTTAACTCTTTATTATGCATGTATTTTGTGTGAAGCTGTTTTAAAGGCAGTGTTTCTGGGCAGCATAAGTAACTTAAGGCTTTGTGTTAACAGTTGTTAAGTCATCTTAAATTTGTCATGTGGTGGGATTTTAGTATATTTTAGTTTTATTGGCTTCCTTAAACGTCAGTGATACCAGATCTCTTGCATTATGGACTAGTAAGCTGTCCATGTGTAGCCTTCCCTTGAATAAAGGAGCTTGACTGAGTCTAAACTTACTTTTATGCTGTTCTTTCTGGTTTTTTTTAGTTGGCTTATTTTAGTCACTTCTGGTTCCATGAAATACAGGGGTCTTCTAGCTAAGAATAAAAAAAATGGATGATTTCCATATAGACAGTATTAGTGCTTATGGAAGGGTGTGTTGTCCGTTGTGTTTTTTGTTTTTAACCTAAACTTCACCAGGTCACAGCCATGGTATTTCAAACAGAACTGCTTTTTGCACTTTTTTTATTCTGGCTCATTAGAGCTGATACCATTTTTATAATCAAGGTAAGCAATTGTGGAATTTGACCTCTTGTCTGATTTTTTAATCTTGTGACAGAATGTGTACTTGTTGGCCTCCCTCTCACCACCCCCTCAGACAGCCAGTGACTTTAAAAGCTTTATTTGTTCTAATATTAGTATTCAGAAATGTGTTATCTCTGCTTGCTCTGCTATCCAGTGATGAAATGCCTTAGTATAATGCTAGCTGCTGAGTCACTGAGGATATCACTAGAACTGGTAAATGGGCTGTGTTTAGAAAGTATTACGCCTTGAGAGTAAATCACTGGTGTTGTAGTTTTCCTTGAAGGTACATGCCATGCCTGTTCATAAAGGAAAGTTAGTAAACTCTTTGTATTGCGTGCATTGTTCTTAACATCACTCTCCTTGAAATGCAGCAATAATACACTTTAATAATAAATGTGTTTGGTGTTACGTGCAAATGGGAAATACAGGCCTATGCTATCCTATTAGGATGGTTGATCAGCACACACAAAACAAATTATGCTCCATTTATGGTGAACTGAATGTTGCTGCAAAGAAATGGTAAGGTGCAGCCCCTCTTACAAATAAAGTGTATCCGTTTGTTGTGAACATCCTGATGAGTCCAGTATAAAGAGTATGCCTATCTTTCTAAGCATAGCCCTCATCTGAATATCTTGTCTTTGGAGGTGACACCTGTCATGTGCTTACTTTGCTTGCATAACTTCATGTTAAGCCATGTGTAAGGTGAATGTGGACTCAGTGTTTTTGAATAGGAATGTTTTCTCTCCTCTCATGGCTTGTCAGGGCTACATTATTAATGTTAAAATGTGGAAATCAATGCAATAGCTCTTGGATCCATACATATGCTAGGAGACTTTTAGAATGGCTTTGGAGCATGCCTGTTTGAAGGGTGTCCGCAGTGTACATTCATAATATAGGGATACTTTTTAACACAGGAGTAGATTGTAAACTTTTTCATCTGCTTCAGGGAGTTTTATGTTGCTGAAGCTACACTGCTTCCCCAACAAAAGCTTGTTCAAATATGTTTGACCTTTAAATACAAATACAGCTTCTTGTTAATCTTGAAATATAATAGTGTCGCTGTCGCACATCTCTTTTTTTGAGTCAAGAACTGTGGCTAGAGAAAGAGTAGAGAGAACAAAAGTACTCTCATCTTGTCTGGAAACATTCAGTGTAATTGGTCAGAGCATCAGCCTCCAGGCAGGGCTACAGTAGCAGAAAAGCATCTGTAGGAACTTGGTGGGTTTGACCTGATAGACATAAACTAATGGGACACCCATAAACAAGGCTTTTATCATTGTGGTGGGGAATAATCTTGAGTTGTTGAGATAATAGTATACCTCCTCTAGGTAATGTGGTAATCCATGTAGGTCAGTAGTTTATACCTTTCTGGAAATGCCAAGAACGTTATTAATTGTGGGTGTATCCTGTGCTATGCATCCAAATTAGATTGTGTGTTTTTCCAGTGAAACACCTTGCTGCAAGGTCAGACAAATCAAATTGAGGTTAAAACGAGCTGGCTGAGCCTTTCAGACGGCATGAAACCTTAGACAGCAGGCATCTGTGCCTATGGATAGCAGAAATCTAGTTTTGTCTGACCTGTATCTCTTCCACCTCTAAAGTGACATTTTGGGCTAAGGCCTAAACCCTAATTTCACAGAAGAAGAAAATGGAAATGGTTGAGGTTGGAAGGGACCTCAGCACATCCTTTGGTGCACCCTACCTGCTCAGTCAAGGCCACCTGGAGCTGGTTGCTCAGGACTATGTCCAGATGGCTTTTGAGTATCTCCAAGGATAAAGTCTCTACAACCTCTGTGGGCAGTCTGTGTCAGTGCTCTGTCACCACCACAGTGAAAAAGTGTTTCTTGACAATCAGAGGGAATTTCCTGCCTTTCAGCTTGTGCCCATTCCTTCCTGTCCTGCCACTGGGCACTACTGAGAAGAGCCTGGCTCCAGTTGTCTTTGCACCTTCCCTTCAGGTATTTATATAGATGAGATTTGCCCTGAGCCCTCTCTTCTCTAGTTTGAGCAATCCTTAGACATGGAAATAATACTTAAGGGGCAGTCCAGTACGGTTAGAAAATTTCAAGGAACCATGTGTCAAAGATCAGCTGATAATATGTGGTCAGTGCTTTTCTACTATCGTCTTCGTTCACACGTGCAATTTACTGAATCTAAAAAACGATGTGTCGTTCTAGTCTGCCACATTCTGTTTCAGATAGGGGTGGGGAGAACTTAGGACTTTCATAAAGTCTACAAGTTCTCTTCTAACAGCCAGTGAGTTTTATTGGAGAAGTTTGTAAAAGAGCTTCTTAGAAACTGAATCTGGGGTCTCTTCTTCCTCTGAACTGTAGATGCTACTGGATTGCATGTAGGGGAGTAGTAAATAGAAGACTTAACAGTAAATAGCTTTGTTGCAATGTTCTTGAAAAAAATTTTTTAAAACCCAAACAAACACAACAACAATAGAAAGTCCCTGTCACATAAGGGTGAAAGTGTTTGAGATCATTCATAAGGAGAAAAGATCTGTTCCGCTGAATGAGAATATTTGGATTATCTACTTCTCCACTGAATTTCCATACTCCAGAGCATATTTATCTGTCTGCCCTAACTGCTGGACAAATGTCTGTGTAACATACTCTAATTTCAGGAAATGTCCTATCAACCTACCCAGGGCCTGGCTGAAGTCTTCTGGCTGTTGCCTGCTTAGGAGAAAGGACAAAAACAGTGTCTCAGAGGAAAATCATCCCTAAGAAGGGGAAATCTTCTTAATGCTCTAAGTCCTTCTAAAATCTGAAGTAGAAGTGGGATTTTTGCATCTGTATCAGTCTTTGAAGTCTGATTCTTTAATATTGGAGATGTGGGAAGAGCGTGTTCTGGGCTATAGTAGAAACAGCAAAGAATGCTTTCCAAGGTGGATTTCATTTGGAGATCAGAACTCCAGCATTGCATTGTAAAACTCACTGTTGATTCCTGGCCTATGTAACATTTTTCATTTCAACTTGGTTAGCGTCCAAAATGAAATAAAAACTAGCAATTGAGACATCTGAGTTTTTCAGAAATGCAGAACAACTGTACAGCATGCATGTTTGTTTTGGAATTGCTTTTTGAAAAAACCTGTCAGTTAGTCTTCATGAATAATGAATAATTAACAAGATTCCCAAGGCAGAACTTGTAGAACAGACAGCCAGTTTCAGAAGTGTTAATTTTTTTTGATAGGAAGCTGTTTTCACTCTGAGTCAACGACTGAGTCCAGCAGCACTAGCAAGCCGGTAAGAGCCAACAAAAACATGGCAAAAACATGACAGTTGCTTCAAAAGAGAAAACATTACATGCATTTGCCATAATCCAGTTGGGAAGTGTGGGGGAGGGATTACAAAGGGGTTGATCAAAGTAATCAGTGGTGTATACGGAAGAATACGTAAGGGAAGTAGTTAGATCAAAACTGCCTTAAGATCTGTTTTCAAAATAGTCCTTAAGAATAAAAAGAAATTGTTTCCTGTATGCATTCTTAAGAACCTGTACATCTTAAAATCTGGTCTCTCTCTGTGAGACTAGCAAACTTCAAAAATGTCTAGTCCCTCAAAGGGAGAAGACAAAAAATTGTCCCTACGGGATCTGAAAGTATGCAGCAATATATTGTTCTGGTTCTGTTGGCATCAGTATAATAGGTCAGCTTCAATGAGGCCTTTAGTTTGAGTAAGGTTACTTGTGGCATATGCCTCTGAGAACAACTGCCTAATCTCACTTGGGGCAGTGAAATATCCTTGGGGTGTGGTTTTTCTCTGGTAATCTTGTAGCTCTGCAGCTCAAAACACGCCTCCCAAATGTGTGCATCACTGCAGATGTCACTGAGGTCCAGCTTGTTTTGGCATTGGTATTGGCAGGAGTGAATAGCAGCCATATTTTATTTCAGCATTACTCAGAATAGAAACAATACTTCATAGAAAAATGACAAAATCAGAAGGCATTTTTTTTTGAACTCCTGATACTTGACTAATCAGTATTGTAGTACTGGAACACAAGTAGGAACAGAATGGGCTCTGGAGACTGGCAACTTCTGCAGCTCTCAAACCTAAGTAGACTTCATAACATTTATCAGATTACAGTTAAATTGTTTAAGTAAAATGTGAAAAACAAATACATTTGAAAGGAAGACTTGGAATTGCCATTGAGTCTTACTTTAGAAACAAACCAGAAAGAGCTTTTTTTAAGTCTTGACTGTGCAGAAACACTTTAAAGAAAGCAGTTTCTCTGATAGAAAAGCTTAAATGCAAGATTTTAAGCCAAAACCAGCCTTCTAATCTGAAATCAGAAATTAGTCTTTGCAGTTTGCTCATGTGCTCTTAGACAGGTTCCTGGCTGAGAACTGTGACATTCTCCACTGGTTAAAATTGCAGTGCTTCAGCAGCCTCTGAATAAACAGACTTTGGCATAGCCAAATGTGGAAACAGAAGAGGGGAAGGAAGGCAGGAAGGTCCGTGTTGAGGAGGAAGTGTTAGTGTCTTAGGAGGGAAGGGTGGGAGGCAAACAGTCCTTGTCCCTAGCATGTGGATAGTTCAGAAACTGTTATTCTCGGCAGTCTTGAACGATGAATTTTATATTAGGCTTGTCTGCTGGGAGAAGGGTGCTGCGCGCTCTCAGCATCTCCAGCTTTTCTCTTGAATAGCAGTTCTCTCACTGCCTAGATGTCTGCCTGAGTTGACATGATCCTGCCAAAGTATGAGTTCCTTCTCAGTGGATGATAGTTTGGCTCTTGCTTCTACTAGTGCTTCTGCTGTATTTTTTTAAGTTTTATGATCATACCTGTTCTTTTCCTTCATTAGTAGAATTTAATTATAATAATAAATTAAATATAGGGAAATACTACAACTTTTTCTCAGAAGAATTAAATGTAGCCGTTCCAAATCAGCCCTGCTAAACTCCTCCTCCTGAACTTTGATGTGAATGGTTATAGTTGACTAACAATGAACTTTTGTGTTTATCTGGGGAATGGCTGAGGCAGTTGTGTGACTTGTTCTACAAAGTCTTTGCTTTCTTCTATAGACTTTGGATTGGGATGTAAAAGAAGAGATTACCAGGACTTTAAATTGGTATGTATGGGGTTTGGTTGTGTGTCTGTCAGCCTTTGTGCAGAAAGAAACTGTATCATTGATGTTTTCTGTATATGGGTCTGAAAGAAAGCCAGCTCTTATATTTGCCTTCCAAGTGTGTTTTCTCTTTTGAATATGATGATCTCAGTAAGATGTGGTACTCTGATGCTGTAGAGTCAGCTGGCTGGACTTTGGAGATGAAGACTGATGCTGTCTTGTGATACAGTAAATAACCCTTTGCCTATCACCAGTGAGCTCAGCTTACCTCCTTGATTAAGTGATCCCATCTTGTTTTGCTTTTCAGTAGTTGCAGTAGCGGTAGTTCAAGTCACTTTCGCTTTCTAACTATGCCGGCTTTAGATCTGATAGATCTCTGAAGCCAGGTAACTGACAGGTTTATGGCACAGAGAGAGGGAAAACCTAAGCAAGAAATAATGGCTGAAGTAAAGCATGACCTATTTTGGATCAGTCATCTGTTCCCTGGGGTGAGCCAAGGCTGTGATGAAGTTTACAGGAGCTAGTTTACTCTAGCAAATGAAGAGTTAGGATGCAAGGCTTTAACATATGTTTACATAGCAGACATTTGTCACAAGTCTCTTGTGCTTCATGGTGCTGGGGAGTAGTGAGTCAGCAAGAGGTTCTTTGTAGAAGGGCCTGTGTGTAACTCTGAAAGTTTTGTGTAAAATATTTACATGCTTTAGGAATCTGGGGATGTGTTCATGAAATTGTTTGCATCTGTTTGGGAACACTTTGTTGTTGCTTTAACGTGAGCTGTCACACTTGCAGTTTTTTGATGTGCCATAGGAGTATTCGTAAATCACTTGTTACTTTATCTAGTGCCTCAAATACCTGAAGCATGCTTGCAAAGAAACATTCTGAAACTAGAACTGTTCCTGCTTTTTGGGGGTGGAGGGTTAAGAGAGAAGCAGGATTATACATATTCATATCATATACTAATGTGTGCTTAGTGGGAGTTAAGTCCCGTGAGTAGAGGTAAAAATCAATCATTTTCTAAAATTTGTTTTCTTTCTGAAAAGCATCCTATATTGAAGTTCGAGTATGGTTAAAGCTATGAGAACTTTTGGAGCGAGTTCTCTTTGAGAGCAACTGGTTTCAGTTTTCACTTCAGTAGCAGCTTAAGCAGCAATTTGGTACTATTCCAGGTAGCAGAAAGTCTAACAGCACTTTTCGTAGAAGTCTATCCTGTTGAACTAGTGCTGCAGTAGCATGCTTTGAAGTTAGAGAGCAAAATACATAGAACTGTTCCATTTCTAAACAGACATGCTTCAAGGAAAATACTCAGTCTTTACATTTCTTCCTTTGCTCAAGACATTGAGGCAGGCCTGGCTCTTTATGAAACTTTTTAGTTCTCATTCTACATTAAACGTAAAAGAACAACAGATTTAGTCAGCACTAGTTCAAACTGGACGTCACAAAGGACTGGCTTATGCAAGAAGGCACTCGTGATAGGGACTGTATTGTACTAACAGCAAAACTGCAACTGTATGAGCTTGTTAGAATAGACAAACTGTGTACATATCAAACTTTGCATCAGGGTTGTGGTTTCCACTCTTGGCCTCAGATTTTTTTGGTAGGGGTTTTCGTTTGGTATGAAAATCACAGAAGAAGGGACAGAGTTCTTCCTTTGGATTCCCAGTGCTTTCTGTGGCTGGTTTTCTGTAGTGTAGTGTGTTACAATGCAATGCTTTGTAAGTTCTGTCTTTCAGGATAGTATGTCCTGTTGGAGTAGCTGACCCTGGAAACTATCAGTTTCATGTGAATAGATGTAGTGTGAAACAAATGGCAGGTTTGATTTGCTTTATTTTATTAGAGAAAGCATCAGGAGATGTTTACAGAAAAATGCCAGTTCTACTATAGCAGTGTTTTCCTAATTCCTTGGTTATGTGTTAATTTCCAGCCAGGCATTAGACTAGCTCCTACCTTCCTGCTGAAAACTTGCACCTCATTTGCTTTGTGGCAAATGTCCCATCAGAAATGACATTTTTGGGAGGATGGAATTTCTGTGGCAGTTGGACAAAGCCATTCATTTTGAAAACCAAACCCTCCCTTCTGAGTCGTCAGAGACGATGATGAGGCGGTGTCACGGGCAGCTCTCCTATGCTCAGTTTACTGCAGAGCAGAGTTGGTACGCAGTGTTCTGACATTCCAGCACAGTCTGCCTTCAGATCCCTCGTGGCTTCTATGTGAAAGAGGAGGTACTTCCTTTCAGCACAACTCTGAAGTCTGCGTGTTTTGGGCAGTCGTTCCTAACACTGAAGTTGAGTGCTTGAAAACAAAATTCAACTAAATCACACTGTGGTGTTGTGGAGTCTGTCTTTTCCCTCTCTCAGTCCAGGAGAAGTTGGATCTAAGGTATGCTGTCTTTTAATTTACTGTTCTAACGTTGAAAGCACGTAGCACTGCATATTATTCAGGTGTCTGTATTTGTTCTATGCCTTGCTTGCTATGTGTTGGGTTTAGTGTTTATTTGCAGCTGCAATAGCATGTTGCTGCTATGATCATTTATTAGCTGGGCATAGAGTGGTGTGATCCTTTCCTACCCCACAAAAGTGCCACTGTTGTTGTGCATTAATTTAAATTAAAAGCATCCAGCACCAAACAAAGCAAGTATTTTGTGTACTGTGCTAAGATGTCTTCAGGATGGACAGAGAGGCCTTGGTTACAGGCTGTGCTTATATAGTTCAAGACTTCAGCCTTTAAAAAAGAAAAAAGAAGGAAGGGGATAAAAAAAAGAAGAGTGATTTGGATGGGTTTTTTTTGTTACTGCATGTTACTGGTCTTCCACCTACGTAAGGAAGACTGAGGGTACAGAATGGAGTGAGACTGATGTTTCTTACACACAGATAAGCTTTTTGATATTTTGGAATAGACATGTGAAGTTTCTGCCAGTACTACACAATGAAGAAGTTAACTTTTAAACCATGTTCTTGTGCTTAGCAGGATTTCAGATAACATGGAAAGACAATAGGAGTGTCTGCAAATAGTTTATTACTTTCCTTTAACAAAAGAAAGAGAAGTCTGATTGCTAAAATAACTCACTTCTACTATTTAAACTCACAATTTGGTGTTCACAGCACCAAATGTTACAGTAGCGTTTATAACAGGAGTGTTATAGGAAGCTGTTGGAAGCAGATTTCCATTCAGTTAAACCAAAAGTGAAACTAGTTACCAGACCGTGGATGTCAAACATCTTCAGCTGGAGAAGTGTGTTTTTAAAAATGGATTGTTGCACTGACCTAGATACACTGACAGAGAGCCACCAAGACTTCAGTCTGAGGTTATAGCTCTGTCTATAGCTGTAAGGATAATGATGGAGTGATTGTTTACTTCTATGAGACAAGGGTAGATAGTTTCCATTAGAAATAGTGAATCTGAAGTTTGACTGTAATACCATTCTCTTTGGAGCTGGAAGCAAGACTGATCTAAAGTGTCATTGTCTAACAGTGTGAGCACAAGCCCAGCTTTATTGATAGCTATTTGCTGTTGTGCGGAACAGCTCCTGATAAGGATAAGGTAGGAGGCCTGGCCAGTTGAGCATTGGGAACTCAGCTGGCCTCATGCTGGGTTCACTTGAGCACTTGGTGCCACTTTCTGCATAAAGCTCAGAGGAAAGCTTATAATGCTGCTGGTGGCACCGGCACTGTGGGCACCAGTGACAGGGATCAAAAAGGTGGCAGCCATTCCATAGTTGGAAGATGAGGAGCTGAACCCAGTACGATGTGAGTTGCCATCTGTCTCTTTCTCAGCTCAGGCACCACCATGAAAGGTACAGAAACCATGGCTGTGTTACAACCTGTGCCTTACGCAGGCTGTCAATAAAATGATTCTTCCTATAATTCCTCATGCTCAGAATGTTTCCAGAACTGTATGTACACAGGTATCTGCATCATTTTGGTGTGATATTTACTACATTACATAAATATTTGTGTCAGTTCATAAAATGATTTAGTATTCAGCTAAAGCAACTTCACAAAATCAGGTGATATTTCACTGAAAAATACTGGTCTCTTCTGCATCCAGTTTAATAGACTGAAATGCTTCTCAGCTTTGTTGTTTTTTGCTCGTGTTCCTGCTTATTACATGAATCCTACAGTTTCTGTGTTAATAACAATTTTTAAAACTAGTCTGGAAGTTCCTTCTGTAATCCTGCAGATGTTTTTGTGTTGGGACACTGAAGAAAGACACAGTGGGAAAGAAACAACTTTTGCAAAAGGGATAAAGCTGAAATGCCATCTCCGAAAATGGTGGTGGAGTAGCAAGGTAGATGGACCAATTCACCTCAGATCCTGTTAATTGACCATGTCTTGTGAATGAGAAATAGAGCATGGCAAAATTATGCATAATGGCAATCTGCTACTTACATTTTGGGAAAACCTATCACCCAGGTGGTCATTTACATTGTTCAGTAAACTTACGCTTTGAAAGCAGCACCAATCTGCCTGTGGTGTTTCATGTTAAGCTGGGAAGAGAGTGTGTGAGTCTGAGAAAACAAAACAATAACATCCTCCCTTTACATTCAATTTACTGCAAGTAGGTTTTAGGAGGTGTATCTCATCACTTTGTCTTTTATTATTGACAAAATGGAGGTATCTCTTAAAGCTGCTTTGTGTTTGAAAAAAAAAAAACCTGCTTATTTCAAGCAAGGTTCTTTCTCCTGTATGGTTGAGTACGTCAGGGTTGTACCAGTTTTATCTCTCCCAGCATTGCTTTTCTACGGGCAAAATCCATCAAATAAGGGTAGTAGAACCATTTTAAACATTTTTTTTTCATTCTCATGTTGACACTGTGAAACTGTTTTGGTGCTTAAGGTTGTGGTGTTGTTGCAGTGTTTCCTGACAACAGCCCTCAAAGAATGGCTAGTGTAGAGGTGCCAGGCTGTAGAGGCTGCTAGAGCAATCTCTGGACTCTGTCTGAATGTGTGTGTCCATCCCATAAGCTCCATACTGTTGACAAAAATGTTATAACGTTTCATCTCAAGCCTCCAAATATTGATTAAGGTTGCTTTAAAACCAGTTTATTCAGTTGTGAATGAACATCCCAACGACTGCAAGCAGTAAACTTCAGTGGGTTTTCTTTATTCCTTAGCTTCTGTCTAGCATTGTGTTGCTTATGGAAGAGATGAAAAGCTTTTGGTTTTTGTTACCTGCTTGTGTATAATTGCTGTACTAGTAAGTATCTGGCAACCAGGAAGTCTGGAAGTACACAGAAAAGTGAACCTTACTGTAAAGCTGGGAATTTATTTTACAAAAAGGGAATTTACTTGTAGTATACCTTCTGCAATTTTGAATAGCTCTACATAACAATAGGACAGAGGAACCTTAAAGTCAAGAAAATACGTTTTTTGAGGAGGTGTAGTCTTAGGCCTGTATGTGTTGTTGTGTGTTTAGTCACACAACTGTGCTTTTAAAGGATGCTGAAAAGGTCCATCTGGGTTTTTAGATTATTTTGATTTTCCTTCAATTTGCTGTAAGTTTTAGGTAAAGATTTAAATCACTCAAATCACTTACCAAACCAAAGCATTAGAGCATAATGGCATCTAATTCAATCCTGCAAAAACAATATTATTGCAAATAGCATTTTCATAACTGGTTTTACTTTGCTGTTTAATAAGAATGAAAAGTACCATTTTATTTTCAGTCATCTATCCTCTTTGTCTCAGGAGAGTCAAAATACTGATGCTGTTTCTCTAAGCGGGTGGTTCCATAACTATTTGACAACATACCAAATGTATTTAGCCAAAACTGCCTAATAACAGATCTTTTGCAGTGGCATGTCTGATTTGTATGAAACATTGCAGTAATTGGGTTCATTGGTACTGTCAGAATGAACTTTAAATGAAAGTGACAGTAACTAGTCCAGACTTTTTTCATTTTGTTCAGAGTAAAACTATTAGACAGTAAGTGACTTACTGGTTTTTCTGCTTTCAATTAGCAACCCAATTTTATACTCTTTTAATTATCATTTAATTGGATTCCCCCCTTACACTCAGAGCCTGGCAGCCAAACCGGCTGATTTAGTATTTGGCACAACTGAGGGGGTGAAAATTTCTTCTGTAAATCTCTCTCTAGAGGATGTGTTTCTGCCAGCATAGAAGCTCTTTTCTGGAAGTGGCAAATCTCTTTTAATGTCTCCTTACTAGCTTCTTTTGTGCCCAGCCCTGAATCCACTGTTTGAGAAGTGGTTATAACTGAGGGGGCTGAAGCCTCCAAAGTAAAGCTTTAATGTAAACTGTAACCAGAGAGGACATACGAACAGTTCTTAAATTAGATTCAAAAAGGTAATATTGGTATATGTGTAAGTTGTCCCTGTAACTGTTCCAAGAGATTAATTGTCATGTCCTTGCATGTTCTTAGTGAAGGGGGAATTAGTGTTGTAAACTGACCTTTGAGAGTAAACTAGAGGACAGGGCAGGGGTTGGGGATGCTTTTAAAAGGGGACTGGAAGGGAGAAAGGGAAAGACTCGATGGTTTAGGGACTGAAGGAGAGGTAGTACACTGAAGCCTTGTTGGGCTGAGAGAAGTGGCCATTTCTGAGCCCCAGTTACAGCCCTCTCCCCTCTGCTGGCAGACAGAGGAGGCAGGGAAGCACCAGCAAAAAAAATGAAGAAATAGGAAGGACATGTTGCTTTCCCATTACTAGTACTGAACTCAAAAACATGGATAACATCATCTGCTCTGGAGCCCCTTGCATGTGTGGGTTTTAAAAAAGGTCCACCATCTGGTGGCTGGGCTTCTCTTTTTGTCAACTTCTGGCTCCTCGGTGAACTGTTCAGGGAGTTTGGAGTCAGGGCTGTTTATATTGACATTAAGTTGGTTACCAGAGGAGTCTCTTTTTTAACCTCCTCCTGTAATCTTCAGGGTTAAATGTTTTCAGCGCACAGTTCAGTTGCAGTTATTTGTAGCTGGCATTCACATTTGCTCTGTAATTCAATTTAGATGATGCTGCTTGGCCTAAATTGGAGCAGACTAGTAGAAGGAGCTTGGTGCATGTAGAAACCGATCACTGACTCTGTAGTTAAGGTCATCCAAGTAGAGCTGTAAATATTTCCCCTCAGTTCTAAGGTATAGTTATCTGGCTTGAATTCACTTACGGAATTGTGATTGATACTGTCAGATCTTACGTGTCAGATTTTTCAGCTATTAAAAATGCTGACTAACAGCCTTATTGTAATCGCACAAGTACTGTAATACTCTCATTAATCCATGTGGTTTCAGTTCCAGCTGTTTGCTAGTTATTTATTCATTAGAGTCTATTTTCTGAATAGCTTCCAGCTACACGTTCTTCAGAGAGATGAGATTTTATTCATACATGTATCTACTTATAGGTAAGGAATTTGAAACTGGAGCACGAGCAGGAGAAAAACAAGATCTTGTCAGAAGCATTAGAGACACTCGCTACCGAACACCATGAACTAGAGCAGTCTCTGGTTAAGGGATCTCCACCTCTCAGCATCCTCAGTGAAGAGCAGTTCTATGATGCTGTTTCAGGTGAGTGATGATGTCCAGAATGTGAGTGTGTAGACAGCATGTGTGTAGTGAATGCCTTGGGGGTGGTAGGGGTGGGGGAAGAAGGTGGGAGCAGTCTCACTTCAAGTGAAATCTCTGCCTCTCTAACGTGGACCTAATTTTAGAAGTTTGCTTGATGTGTTTTATGAGCAGGGCTCTAAAAATTTGCCGGAGTTCACCTGTAGAATTGTATTGCTTCACCTTAGCATGACCAAAGGTTACAGAACCACAGCACTGTAATGAAAGGTCTGATTTCTTGGGTGTCTACGCCCTTTTTTTAAATAGCAAAACATAAGGCTCCTATTTTGGGAGAGGTAACTGTATCTTGTAGCCTTCTGACTTGCTTTGTCCGTGGTAGTGTGTGCTTTTTCCTTTGTTCTGCTGTTAAGATCAGGCTATAAAAATTCCTAGTTTTGAGGGATAATGATGTTAAGAAACGCTTGTTCCATTTCAGGTTTGTATACCTGAAGTGTTAAACATGAAAGAAAAGGATGAATCCAACTCCTGCATGCATTTCTTAATTGTCTTTTCTTTCCCTATCTGTTCTTCAGTTTAGTATCTTTCATAATTTCATATGCAGAACATGCAGATAGTGATTTTGGAAGATTCTGAACTGCCTGAGGTGATTACAACATGCATTTGTATAGAGAGGCTGTACACAGTGCAGCGCAGTAGTAGCTCTAACAGTGATCCGGCAGCACACACCTGTCTACAACTATGAAGGATCTGGGAAAGCTTGAGGGTGAACATAATCCAATGGTAGCAGACAATTGGGTTGTGATGGCAAACTTCGCTAGCAAGTATGGGGTTACTTTTTCTGTGAACTGAACTGTCTGATGCTTCTGACAGATGAGAAAAGCAGTGTTCCCAGACTCCCTGATAGGTGTTCTGCAGTGAGAAACTTAAGCAGTGAAAAAACAGGCAAAGGAAGTCTGTGCAGAGGAACCCAGTGAATCAGCTTTGTGAAGCAGACTTTGCTGTTTGGCACAGTAGCAAATTTATCAAGCCTTAAAGGAGGAGAAGCGACTGAGGAACACTAAAACAGGTTCTTCATCTGGAACCAAAGGAACAATTCTGCTGAAAGGCCTCAGGCTCTTTTGATTGTCAACAAAGCAGAGAATAGTTCTTTATCTGATGCTGTTGGAAGGTAGTCTCTCCAGCTGGGCTTACTTCGTGCATATGAGAGAATATTAAGCTTTAAAGAGCTGCTGCTGGTTGATACATCTCATAACTGACCCGATCTCTAAATACTGTTGAATGAAAGTGTCCAAAGCCACCTCTCTTGTTGTCAGAGTTTTGGTAGTTTTGTCCTTACAAACAAATCGTATCAAGTGGATTTGTAAAACTGTGAAACTTGCTGAGTGCATATATATACAAACATACCTAAAAAAAACCCAAACATAATTTCTTTCTCCTCTGGGAGAAGTTACTTGACATAATTCATCTTAATTGCATTTTAAATAATTTTCTGGGACAGAAAATTTACTTTCGTGGCTGTCCATCAATTTAATCAGACTGGTATTAGGTTCTCTAGGTTGTTCACATTTAGTGCTTTGCAGAGATTAAGGTCCTTTCTGTCTCTGAAGGGGGCGGAGATGGGGAGGTGGCTAGAAAAAGGGAAATGTGACATATTTTCCTGACTGCTGGATGCATGTCACTTTAAGCATAAAAGGAATTAATTAGTTTTTTGTTGGTATGATTTGAGGAGAGGTTTTTTACTCATCACTGGGATCCTGGTAAAGCTTTCTAGCCTTCTTGCTTTTCTGCCGTGTCCAGGGAGTCTCAACTAGAAGGCTTCTGGTCTCTGTATGACAAGAATACAGTGAGAGCAGAGAATCTGGAGAAATTTGATACTGGCTCAAAGTTTGGGAATGTGAGTCTTCTTTCTGAGGCTAGTGAGAGAGGAGGTTATGATCATAAATTTTTCGTAATATGGAGCAGTGCCTAGGCCTGATCATCAGAAGCTAAAAATTTTTGTCTCTGGAAATCTAAATTGCTGTAACTATCTGCAAAGCTTTTGCTTAACCTGATTTGCATATTGATAGTGTTGAATTATATTGATTTTGGACAAATAGCCATATTCTTGAATTATCTGTGTAGGTTGTATAGAAGATTGAGCGAACACCAATGTATTTTAACAGGGTCATATAACAAGTTATAGTGTCGGTCAGTGGGAAAATGCCACTACTTAGAGTATTTTTTCTATCAGGATGCCATCTTTTTCTGCTTGCAGTTCTATGAATTTTTAAATCCCTGCTGTAGGAGTGAGTTTAGAAGTGAGAGTGTTGCATAAGTAGGCTTGCACTTTGAGCTGAAGAATTGTTAGTTTTGACTTGACAGGTTGAAAGAAGATGCCACTGCTGCTTTTTATTTAGTTGGTTTTTTTTAAAGAATTTTGTCTGTATAAATTTTTTGTTTACTCTCAACAGAAATATCAGCAATGGGACAATTCAGAGCAATTTTCAAGCAGGTTTTTGAGGAAGGGATGTATCAAAAAGGATGTATTCACTGCAGCTGCTACTTGTCCCCATTTGCCATGCTCTCGTTCACATCGTAGAGCAATCCGACTGCTCCTGAATGAAGCTGAATCAGAAGCTACAGTCCGGTTCCTATTGGATACTCAGTCCATGGCAGCAGAGTAGAGCAGATCTGAAGAGAACAGCACTAGAAATGTTTCTAGCTTGATTGTCAAGTCCTCAGCACCATCTGTTCCACTTGCAAATCTGCTCCAGCCGAGCCATGCTACCTGCTAGTGTTGGCATAGACTGAATTGTTCACTGTTAAAGTCTGTAGTGTGTGGTTCTGTTTGTAGAAGTTGTGGCCAGAGTTACAGAAATATCCTCTTGCTTTTCCAAAACTGGAGTGAGGAAAATGTTTGCAATGTTGTAAGATTTCTTACTGAAGTTGGAGTTTGTTTTCTGAAGTCTCCTTTCTTTTTATCTTTAAGTGATATCCTGTTGTCAGTACTTTTTGACTGTTGCAGTAATTCCTAAATCCCTGCAATGAGAGGGAAATTAAAGGAAGAACCTACAGAAAATGCAAGTTACTTGTCTTACCAAAGCATGGTATCCAGTGTTAAGAAGAGCAAAGTTAAGGGTTATTAATCTGAAAGTTATTAATCTGAACTCTGATAGCCATAGGTCAGTTCACAGCGCTTCCCAGTACGCTCATCCGCTCATCATGGGAGTGGTGGAAATGTGTAATTAAACTCGATACCACACAGAGTGCTGCAGCTCTCACTTTCAGGATTGAATGCTTAACATGTGTCAAACTCGTCTATGTTTAAAGCAGGGTGGGGTGGAACGGGAGGGCTCTGGGGAAGGGAAGAAGCACTGAACAAGTAGCAAAATTCAAAAAGACTAGTGCCATCTCCTAGAGAGCTGGAGAAGTTATTAGCTTTGGTTAATACAGACCTGAGGAGCCTATGAAAATGGAATAGGAATGCACAGTCCATCTGCATTGCTGAAAAATTGCTAAGCAGGTCAAGAACTAAAAGGTAAAGGTACTTGATTTTTGCCTTTCAGATAAGATTCCCTTCTCATTTGCAAATTATGCACCCAGTTTGGGAAGAGTTTAGATCTGCCTTTGTTTTTCTCTTTTAAACAGGTTTTATCTGAGAGGTGGGAGGTTTTCTGCAAACAGGATTTTTGTGTGTGTTGAGAGGGTTATTGATGGCTTCGCATAGATGCAATCTTGCAATAAAAGCAGTTATTTAGCTACAGGAATATTTAAATACACTGCAGTTAACCTGTCATAGTACAGCTTCTGCTGGTATCTACCACTACTGGGTGCTGTATTTATAAATAACTCTCCTAAATGGTACAAGAAGTAGCAGACTACATCCGTTGCTTTTGCTTGCTTCCTAGTTTGTCTCCAGTTATCAGATCACTTAAAAGTAAAAATGGTACAAAAAGCATAGAAACCTCTTGCCCTTCCTTCCATGTTTAGAGTAGTTTGTCAAGTGGCTTTTTTTGAACGTGTACCAAAAATACTTCACAGCCTCTGTGAGAACACTGCTGCCTGTGACTTCTTGCCTTGAATACAGTTAAAAGAATTAATTCAGGCGTCTCAAAGGGATGGGAAACACCTGGTCAGAATTGAAACCCAACAGTGCCAGTGGTTAAACACTATATTTCTCAGGTTTATTTATTAATCAAAAACATTGGCCAAACTTTTCTATCTGCATCTGAAGACTTACCAGTTGTAGCAATAGGAAATGAGGTCCCTCGTGTTAAGTTTCTTTCATTGCTTCTGCTGTTTCCCTGTGCTCTCCCACTCTTGCAAAATGTAGCTGGTGTTTGTACTGTTACTCTTCCAGGTTTCATGAGCTGGAGAGCTTCCTAGTCAGCCTGGTCTTGTCTCAGAGATCACTTTAAAATTTTGGCTTCTGAACAGGGACTCTTATTCCTTCTCCCCGCATCCTCAGCCCACAACCCCTTAAGTTCAATTAAAAAAAAAACCCTCATTTTCTCCTAGTCATCTGTTTGACAGCTGCTCTGTAGAAACTTGTGAATATAAATCTTTTTTTGCAGTGACGGGGGAGTATGCAAATCTTAATTCAGAAACGAGTTCGCTGCAAGTGCACAGGGAAAAGCTCAGTTTGAGTTGCCCGTTGATCTGTGCTCACAATACAATATTAGGCTTGTTCACTCTGACACCTTAACAAACTCTCAAGGCTTGCTAAGTTCATTGGGTTAAAGGAGGTAGCTGAGGTTAAGGAATTGGAGACAGATCTTGATGGCAGGAGCTGTTGTAGACATACTTTCTCAGTTTCTCAGGAAAATGGGTGAGATTTCTCTAGAGAGCAATTTCTTACAACAGTTGTGTTTCATTCTTCTACTGTTTTTGTGTAGCATGGTCTTGTTGCATTAGGTGAGGCACGTGCCCTGGAGAAGGCTGTCTGGTCAGTGTCTGCACTGACTTCTGGAGAGGTTTGCAGGTGCAGAGCTCAGTCTGGCAGAATTGTCTCTTGGCACTATAAGACCAGCATGAGGAGAACTGAACGTGTGTGATATTTAAAAATCTTTGTTATACTGAGAAGCATATCCAAGAGTGACAGGCAGTTCTGGTGAAGCTTACCTGTTCTTGCCTTTCTGCCTCTGGAGTCCTGAGTCTGGTGCAGAAACTCAGATTGAAGGAATTTGCACATCGTGCCTCTCATCTGAAAACAAGACAGTCCTGGATGGTACAAAAGAAGAAAGGACCCTACAGGAGCCAGACTTTCCTTTATGTTACTGGGTTGGCTTCATGCTCTTCTTATGATAACTGTTGGCACAGTCGAGCAGCTCTTTCAAAAGAGAGGTGGAATACATACCTCGAGGGGATTTATAGCTTGTCATGTGGTCAGGAAGCTGAGGCCCAAGTTGTGTTACACTCCTAGAGCGTCTCTTCCTCTGCAGCATTTGGATATGCAGGAAAACTGTGTTTTCCTGGCTACCTAGGCTTAGGATCTCTGGACAAATCTTTATTTTATGTAACAGACTTGTCTCAAGTAAAAATGCTTTTCCTTACCCTACTTGTTAAATATAGTACCCACCAAACTAATGCTTTGATATGTTATATCATAACTTGGCACAGAACTAGACTGACAAATTTGGGGAAAATTGTGAGAAGATTCTCTGGAGTGCCAGTCCACTTCTTTAACATATCCTCAGCACCAGCTGGCAGTTCTTTCCATTCCCTAGCAACTGGCTTAATTTCAGTACTGTCTTGACGAGGATAGGCATGGATGTTTTAAATGAAAGATCTCCTTTATGCTTCTAGATCTCTCTCTAGAAAGGATGGAGACATTGTGACACAGCCCATCCATTCATCAGGATTTTGTCCTGTTCCTGACCCTTATGTAATCTGAATGTGGTGAATGTAGTGGAAAGTCCTCTTATCACTATATATATATATATATGTATGTGTGTATATATATACACACCCTTCAGCAAAGCAATATACAATTTACGTGTTCTGGAGAGGCTACTGGCATAGATTTTGAAAGAGAAAACAAGAAAGCACCTGGCAGTAGACAGCTGTGAGTGAGATATTCTTTTGGACGGGCTGTTACTTCAGCAGGTTTTGATTACTGGTTTTGAATTAGAACGAGTGTGTGAGAGAATGGCTAATTTTGCAATTATTTCTCTGGGGTTTTGCAGCCAAGAGCAATAGCATAAGCTGGAAGAAGTACATGGCAGGAATAGTGTCTGCTATAGATAGGGTCTACATTTTTCAGAAGCAGTGAAGCTTCCATTAAGCTGTTTACCATTCAGTGTGGTACCTGGTTTCTGCTAAAGGATTTTTCAAATGAGATAGAAGTTGGTGTCTTGAGCTGTTCCATCACTTCCTGGAACTTGCAATTGGGTAATCCTTTGACAGTCTTGTCAGGTTTGAAAGAAAACCTAACACAAAAATACAGCCTTTGCCAGGAAAGTTGTACCTTCAGATTTGGGGCAAGACTGTCTCTTCTTGAGAGCTGGACAAGCACTGCCTGACCGAAACAGTGGTTGGAAAGAAGGTGTTGTTGTTGATGTTGGTTTAGTTTGAGATGTGATGTGGATTGTACTATTAACCTGCCTTCCACAGTACGAAGTTTATGTTGTTGATTGGTGAGCTTATCACCCAGACTTTGCTGGGACCTGCATAGTTCGTGTTATCTATATGATAAATCCTCCTGTTCTTTGATACTTGTTCTGTGAGTTGGGAGGTGGAGGTTGGTGAACAGCACTGAGTGTCTTAAGAACTTAGACCTAACTGAAGAAGGAGTCATTACTCAAGGTACCTTTTTGTTCGGTAGGGTACTGGCATCTATGTGGCACTGGCACTTGTCCTAAGCAAGGTCTAGTAGCTTCAGTTTAATAAAAATGCCAGATTTTGGCTCAGTTCGATGGAGGGTTTTTTGCGTATTGTGGTCTTGCTTATTGTGCAATTTCTTTATATCTAGATGCCGGGCTGCAGCGGTCTCTGGCAGTACTAGTTACTTACCAAATGGATGCTGTCATCAGGACACAGTAGGCTACTTAGGTTTCAGTTTTGTACGAGGAGGGGAGATCTGTTAGTGACTGAAGTCTAGCACAGGCGGTAGAGTCATTAACATGCACCTGCTCTTTTGCAGATTCGGAATCTGAAAAATCATTAAGTGGGTTTGAAACAACAGCAGCCTACTCATTAGAGGACAGCATGGATTCAAAAGATACAATAACTTCAAGCATGCCTGAAGAAAAGGTGTGTGGCAGTGGGGAGTCGCTGTCAAACGGAATCAAAAAACACAGGTAGGATGTTGTCCATTCTTAAAGTTTTATAATATGCATTAATGGTAAGAGACCACAGGAATCTCAGAAAAGCTAACAGAAAACTTTTAAAACTTTGTTAGGGATGATTGACAAGTAATTGGTTGTGCTATGATTTTATAAAGAATGTTTTTCCAAGGCTGGTGTGCTCCTTCTCATCTTGATGATCCAATCTAAATAAGTAAAAATGAAATATAATGTGCTGTTTAAAAATGGACACACTTGTTTTTTATTAGATCTTATTGAAATCTATGTGGATTTTAATTCCTTCATGTATCTTTAATGACCTATACCTCCTATTGCCTCTTTAATTTCGAGTCATTTGATCCTTCTGTTGGTATCGGGAATGAATGAAAAATATTGCTAGCCTGGCATCAGAAACTCAAATGTGAACAGAGGGAGTCTTATTCTAAAAGTCTCATCCATGTTTTATGTGCTTATTTTGTGTTGTCAGATGATCCATTTTTGTTTGTTTCCTTGCCGATAAAGGAGGACAATAGGTCTGGACTTAATGAGATGTAACAGACACCGCTATTCTCTAGTTTCAGTGAAAGGGCAATATAACATTTGTGCTACAGATAAAGCCAGACTTCAGCATGTTTCAAAGAGACTATTGTGGAAGTGTTTCAGACGTACAGGATGATGATGGGGACACCAGATTTCTGTGAAAACAGAAAAATAATATTTAATTTTACAGAAGGAAGCTAGATAAGCTTTAATTACTTGGTATCTTAAATAGTTAAATTGCATTAACTGTTGAAGTGAGTGGTAACGTCAGACCTGATGTTTCAAGGGTCAGCCTGTGCATGTCTCATACTAGACAAAGACTGAAACAAATGAGGTCTTGGGTGGAGTAATGAGTGTTTTGGGGAGATAACATAAAGCAGCTGACTAAGCGTGTTGCATTGCTCTTGTGCTGTCAGCAAGATGGTATTTATGGCCCTGGCTAAGTGCCTTCCCTAATTAGAGCAGGAAGTTCAGGAGTGGGGGAGGAAGCAGTAGGTGAAGGTGGACATCTGAATTGTCTTCACTGCCTTGGAAACAGTGAGGAGAGAGGATGCAGTACATAGTCAACATGAAAATGATGGTGCATGTTGACTTGCATTGTATTGAGGAGTTTTAACAGGAACTGATCTTCCATTTACTATGAAAAAGAAGTTAGTGGGCAAGTTCTGATAATGCTACACTATGCTGTCAGAACTGCAGGGGGCAGGTGACTGGAGGAGCATTTCAGATCTCCTGGTTTTATAAAGAGTAATGAAAAGTAATAAACAAATACCTTTGTGCCAGTTGTTTCTCTGAGCTGCTTGTAGTAAAAGAGAGCATAGGATGTTGGAGTAAAATGAGTGCATAAATTGGCTAATAATTTACTGCTAAAGAAAAGTGGAAACTTTTTTGAATCTGTTTTGCATTTAGATCAGCATGTATGGCCATATTTTATGTGACTAAATGGCTATAGAATATACGGCTGTATTTTATGGGATTAAATGACTATAACATTATAGGTTGAGCTGTAATGTTAGGCTTTTTTACCTGGCACTTTGTCACACTGGGAGTTGTCCCCAAATATATTGATGCAAACTTTTTCTCCCCAGAAGCTCAGACAATTTAAATTTTACCTCCAAGGGCACCTTCTCAGGGGATGGGAGATGTGTGGTATTTTTAGCCTCTTTTCTGAGGCTGTTAGTAGTAGCCATGTTCGGCCTGGTACAGCATCTCTTTCATGTGACTTCAGAACTGTTACCTGCCTGGAGCTGCTGGCTCCAATTTATGCCTGTTTTGTCTGGGGGCTGGTTCTAACTATGTGCATGTTGTCAAATAGGCACTGTCTGTGATGCCACCTGTGTCCTTTTCAAAGCAAAAACTGTAACTTCTTGATGCTATGCAAAGTGAGCGGTTCAGAATGTTGTGACATAACTGAATTCCCTCCTTACACCCTTGAGTTTGCTTTTTTTTTTTAACTTCCATTTGTGTTAACCACATGGAAACAAGTCACTTAGAAAATAGACCAGATTAATTTCTTTTGCTTAAAATCTTGATACTTTCAGATGAGTTGAGGGTCTGCTGTTTGCCTTTAGGTTGCACATGAGATTACCTAACACTGTTTAGCCATCAGTTTAAACAAGATTATTTCCTGTCTTTATCTAGACAACCCGAGCTCTAATCTGCACCTCAAATATTATTTGAATGGTTGAGAGTTTTCCACACAGAAGTGGAGGTTGGTTTTTGCTTGGCAGGAGAAGCATACATGCTTTGGGTTTGGAAATGTAGGAATAAATCAGTTGGTTCCAAGGAATTAAAAGTGTTGGGAAGTACATATGCAGATAGATGAAGCCAGTACCATATATAATCTGCTGGTTTATTCTGGGGTTTTTTTCTGGTTTTTTTTTATGTAGTTTGCATCCTGCTGATTGTTCACAGAGTGTTTTGAGAGTGGACTTAATTTTTGTTACACTTCTTGGGAGAGGATTTGAGAGATAGAATAGTACAGTAAATAATCAGGAAGCATTCAAATAACTTCTTTTTAAGAGGGATTTTTTTAATCTGAGCCAAACTTAAAAAAAAAAAAGCAAAAAAACCCTCACCCCTCAAAAAAGTCCAAGCAAACCCCCAAAAACTCCATTGCATAAAAATGTTCTGTATTAAGTGCCAACATTTTACCTCCACTTGTCACTGCTGTTTCCCTCTTATTGGTGAGTTTTGTTGTCAGCTTTCTCTTTGGTCTCTGCACTGGAGGCCTTTCAGAATGCAAACATGTTGGTGTTCAACTTCATGGGAGCCAGGAGATTGTTCAGGTTGGCATGAAAAGCAAGCTAGAAATGCCTTTTTCATTCCACATGTCTCCTTCCCCACAAGATTCCTGTAGTAGTGGATGTGTAATAGCTAATGCTTTGGACAAGTGTTTTTATTTAAGTAAAGGATCCCAAATACATCTCATCTGTTCTACTGCACAGGAATTCCAGCAGATGTTTTTGTCACTTAAAGCTAAAATTAACTTCCCGAGTTGTTTTTGAAATTGACATCTGGAGGGAAATTTTTGCATTCAAAAAACCTTTTGTTTAATCACAGGGAGTATGTCAAGGTTAGTAGGCCTCAAGTCTTGGCTGCCTGTCATTTGTCCACATGTCCTTACTTGTCCCGGGGATCTTCCTTGATGGCTTAAAACTGCTTTGTTTATTCAGTGTGTGTGTGTGTGTGTGTGTGCGTGTGTTTTAGAGGGAGGAGAGAACTGACTCTCATAGCAGGTTTGACTGATACAAGCAACAAATACACGAGTGGCTGAAACTGAATGCCAACTTCCAAGTGGTTAAACAAATTGAACAAAGGGGCAGGTTAACTTTAATGAAGATATAAGTTTTAGTACATAAGGAAAGCAATTCGTGTGTTTACTTCAGCAAACTAAGGTTTAATGTGTTTAACATGCAGAAGGGCTTACTTAAACACAAATATGCACTCTGCTGACTGCCTTCGTTAAAGGATACACAGGAAAAACAAGTAAACATTACAAGTGAAGATAAGACTGAATAGTTGTTGGACACTGTCCTCTCCTGGACATTTGCATCAAAACATCCACAGAAGTATTTTATACTTAATATTATTCAGGATGATCTGTTTGACAAAACGTTTTTGTCTCAGTGAAAAGTCAGAATAGGGTGTTGAGAGGTGGTATGTAGGTCAATTAAAAGAAATCCTCCTACCCACTCATCCTCTTCAGGGGAGCTGAGTAAAACAAGTCAGTGCTGGGCTTGTAGCTATTTGCTAACACAGTAGTTTGCTACCATGAGGAGATCAGACATATCACTGGGTTTTTGATGAAATGGGGTTTGTTTGATTTAAAGGAACATTTTTTGTTCTTTCTGAAAACTGAAGCATCAGCCCCGGTAAAGGTGTTTCAGTGGCAGATAAGTAGGGTAGGTAGCACAGCCAAGTAGGGCTACTGAAACAAACAGTTTAGCCTGATTTTTTTTTTTTTTTTTTTTCTCTTGGCAGTGTTTCTGTTTCTCAGAAAAGTGGGTGGAGAAGGAAGGTACAGCCTGTTCACACTCTAAAAAAGATTGCTTTAGCTACCTTGAGTAGAGACAAGACAAACTTGGTTAGGAGGGCAACACGATCATTTAGAGTTTACTAACCTTTGAAATTAATAGTTCATGCAGTTTGGGTGAGCTCTAGGTAATTTTTATCTATTGATAACAGAAAAATTTTGAATTTTGCTCATCGGTAATATCTTCACGATCCAAAAAAGAATTTTAGTGTTGTGGACAAAGGACTTTGACCAATATTTATGCCTTTCTAGAAGTAAATTGGATTAACAGTTGAACTGGTCAGTAGTAGTAAGAAAACTGAACAAACTCTGTGCCTGATTTCCCATAAGGCTGAGAAATACACACTGTGTTCTCAGTGTGTATTCTCTAAATGCTGGTCCTTGAAAGTATGCTTATGACTTGTTTTGGGATACGTCAGCCCCCTGTAGAACAGGCTGCTCTGTTTCCTCTTCTTTAATGATGCAGCTTTTTTCTGTTGTTCATGAGGGCTGGTTTTAATATAGGCTGTAAATGTTGTGGCCCTTCATTGTCAGTATAAAGGTGACTAGCAGAAAAACCCCAAAACAACCCCACTGTTTAACCCTCAGATCTGTTCAGACATAGTGAACGTACCTATGTACCTAGTCAGAGTTAACTTCTGTTTTCTCAGAAAGACACAACTAAATATCTTAATGGTGCCATTGTGAAAACTGTTCTGATGACTGCTGTAGACATTCTCTTCCTCTAGTGTTATGCAAAATTAATTGTTCTGGTGGTGGTTCTGGTTTTGGAGAAATTCATGTTTCTGTGCAGGTAAAACAGTTTAAGTGCTTCAAAGCAGCATTGTCATTCCCCCTGGGTTTTTAATTTAAAAATTAGGATACTGTTACTTTCATAAATGAGCATTTGCATTTCTTAGTCATGGTTAGTATTGGAAAACGTTTCTTATTTCTGCTTTTTTCCCCTCTTCCTTTCCACAGAACAAGCTTGCCATCTCCGATGTTTTCCAGAAATGACTTCAGTATCTGGAGTATCTTAAGAAAATGCATTGGCATGGTAGGTAATCAGAAAGCTATGATTAAAAATGGGCAGTGATTGTTTTATTTGAGGCCAAAATGAAAACTTGTTAGGGAGAAGAGGTCTTTTTTGTGTTTGTTTGTTTATGGCGTTTGATTTGTTTGTTTTAGTTTATTTATTTTTAATTTGCTGCTTATGCTTTATTTGCTTTCACAACTTAAGAAGGTAAGACTTGGTCAGAGCAATATTCTTTCAGTAAAAGCATCTTCTCTTGACTTTGACCCTTTAAGTGCTTTGTGGTAGCAGTTTGGGCTTTTTTTATTTTGACTGTGGAAAAAACAAAACAACGCCAGAAAAACAACCACTTTCATTTCGTTCTTGTCCCTTCCCCTTAGTATCTGAGTCTTCCCTCTTCCATGGTATTACTGACCAGAAGGTGGCCAGATCAGAGTTAGCTGCTTGGCACCTAATCTGCTTCCAGCTAAGTGTGAATTGAGAAGAGCTCTTCTCTCCATTAGATCCTACAATAGGCTGAAAATACTTGCTGCTGATAAACCGCTGTCAGTCTCTAACAGCAGTCTGCCGAAGGGAAGGTTTGTCGGTTTAGCTGCTGTTGTTTTCTCCTCCTCCCCTTGGCGTAGTTAGGAGCAGCACCAAGCAGTGAGGTGTGGAAATGCTGGGGACTGCCTGCATCAGCAGCTCCAAGTCTCCCGAGTTGATGTGAAGTGTCTGAGGCTTCTCACAGTGGCTTTAGTGGAAAAGTGTTACAAAATACAAAGAACAGATTGAAAACCTGTCTTGCATAAGGTGTGTGCAGGAAAAAAGGGTCTTAATTCTGCTTTGCAGCAATTGCTGCAGAGAAGTTGTAGTTGTGGGGGCAGCAGAACTTGTAGTGGCCTGTACCAAAGCGTCTGCCAGGGCTCCTGGTGCCAGGTGCTGCTGTTATGGCTCAGGATGGTGCTGTTTGCCGCACACTTGGCCAGCAGTCATACTGACACCCTTCTAATTTGCTGCTGCAGGCAGTTTAGACCATTGCTGTATTATGCATTCAGAGGGCATGCCTTTTAAAAATGGAGAGAGAACAAACAGCATCCAAACTGTAGGGCTTCCTTTAAATTCTTATTCCTGTTACAAACTCCCTTTTTTCTTCAGAATACAGAATCCCTGTTTTCACTCTTGTACCACCATGTTTTCTTGTCCTTCCTCATTCTCCTTTCCCCCGACTTGCTCGCCTGCCTCCAGGAAAAGATAATATGTTTAAGTAATTAGATGGTCTATACCTATTTATGGAATAATAAATAAATTAATATTTTAAAGGGTCCTTAATACTTCTTTCCATTGTTTTGTCTCACCTTCTTAATGCATTCATTGATAGGAAGTTTGATGTTTGGTTTTCTTTTTGTTTTAAAAGTAGCCTTAACGCCAGCACAGCTCTGCTTATTGAGCTCGTAAGGGTTTTGTCCTTTCAGTATTAGCAGAGCCAGGTCAAGCACATTGCATTAGCACTAAGAGCATCATTTATTTTTGTAATAAGCCAATTACACTTGGGTTACTGCAGGTCAGTGTATCTAATCATTCACCTTCTAACATGAATTTCATTTGTGTATCAGGAGTTGTCGAAGATCACAATGCCAGTTATATTCAACGAGCCACTGAGCTTCCTACAGCGACTCACGGAGTACATGGAGCACACATACCTCATCCACAAAGCCAGCTCGCTTTCCAGCACAACCGAGCGAATGCAGGTACGTCGGCTTTGCTAGTTTATGTGAGCTCTTGGTGAATGTCATGGGGTCTTTCTTCCTTATAGATGGTGTCATTGTAGGAGGAACTCATGTAACTTGCTGCATGTTGGGTTCTCTTATTCATTAACCAGTTTTGTTTATTGTCCTGGTTTCCACAGGGATAGAGTTAATTTTCTTCCTAGAAGCTGGTACGGTGCTGTATTTTGGATTTAGAATGAGAATAATGTTGGTGACACACTGATGTTTTACTTGTGCCTAAGCTGTGTTTACAATAAGTTAAAGACTTTCTCTGCTCCTTGTGCCACCCCACCAGCAAGGAGGCTGGGGGACACAGGAAGCTAGGATGGGGACAGAGCTCGGACAGCTGGGCCCAGCTGTCCAGAGGGATATTCCATACCATATGGTGTCATGCTCAGTACATAAACCAAGGGAAAACTGTCTGGGGGCTGCTGCTCAGGAACTGATGGGGCATCAGTCGGTGGGTGGTGAGCCATTGTGCTGCCCATTATTTGTTTTGATGATTGTGATTCTTTTATCATTATTATTTTCCCTTGCTTTTCTGGCCTGTTAAACTGCCTTTATCTCAACCTACTGATTTCACCTTTTTTTATCCCCCCAGTCTATCCCCCATCCCATCTGGGTTGGGGAGGGGGGTGAGTGAGCAGATGTGTGAGGTTTGTCCTGCTAGGTTAAACCACAACAGTCCTTATGGCACCCCACAAGGAGCAGAGTTTGGAGGGTTGAGACAACAACAGATCTGACCAGAGCATAATAAAGCAAATTCATTATAAGCATTTATGATATTAGTTTGATAGTCTCTGGTCGCAATGTTGATTTATTTGCTCTCAGAGCTGCTGTGAATGTTCTCGGAGCTGGGTTATGCAACATCTAACTTGCTGTATATGTTCCCTGCTGTTCTGTTTATCACCTCTGGGGGCTGGGTTAAGGTTAGCATTTTGTTGTACTTTGTAACACTGTCTTATGACAGAATAGAATTCCTGGTGGTGCGTCTGAGCTGGTATTTATACTCAGCATCGCCAGCATTTCCACACTTTGGGAGCCATCTATAGGAAACTATTCATAGTTACACCTTTTGCCTTTTCTTGTCATAGAGCCAGTCCACGCGGGAGATACCGTCTTCCATCATCCCCTTCTCCTCCAGGCTAATTAGCTCTTGAGAATTTCGAATATCATCAGCATATCAAATCTGCTCATTCCTTTGCTGCATTTCCTGAATGTGTTTCAGGTCTTGTTTACGGTAAAACAGCTATTTATGGATACCACCCAGAGATCTGCCCCAAGGCTGCATAGCTATGAGTGGCAGGGTGTGTGGGATAGTATGGGCAAGCACTAGGATAGTGGGCATCTCCAACATTTTGGAATTTCCTAAGCAAGTGCAGAATCCTGAAAAATTTATAAAATGTTTGGAAAAAGTATGCTGTCACCCTGGCAATTCTAGAGTGACAGAAATCACTGCAAGGTGCTGGGGCCTGGCCCAGGCCTAATGAGCCCTGTTCAACACTATTCAGTACCCTCAAGAAGAAGAGAAGGCCTGTGGATCTGACAACAAATCAAAAGGCGCTGGAGCTACTCCAACTCCTGTGACTGGTGCCACTGCTGAATCAAAGAACCAACCCGTGCTGGTGTCAGTCACCTCTATACACAAGAGGAAGTATTGGAAGCAAAAGTCAGCTCATTTAGTAAGGGATGAAGGAGTTTCTTCTAAGAGGTAGAAGGAGAAAGATGTAGACAAGACAGACTGCTCTGAAGCAGGGCTGTCATGAGAGAACAGGAGGAAGAGGAGAGGTAGCTGCTGACTGGGGAGGAGGAAGATGAAAAATTCATAAATGAGGCAGTACCCACCCAATCCCTATCCCTGAGTGAGCTGTGAGACACACAGAAAGATTCCGGCTGTTGTCCAGGTGAACGCGTTGTCACCAGCCTGCTCCAGTGCTGGGATAATAACAGCACCAGCAGTCTGGAATTAGCAGATAAGGAAGCCAAGCAAGTAGGATCCATTTCTAGGAAAGGGGGCAGTGACAGAGGGATTGGAAAAGTGATGCAAGTCACTGTGGAGGTGACTCATGTCAGGTGTGAAGTAAAGATATTCCTTCAAGGGAGATGGTGTATGTCACCCAGACAAGTGGAGCACCTTGGAGAAAGGTATCAGTACCTGAGGGAAGTAGCCCTGATGAAGGTGATTTATGATGACCTGGATGACAAGCAGATATCCAGAGAAGCACATGAAGTCAGGTGCATGTGACCCATGTGGTTGAAGTTTGTACAGAACCAGGACTGTCACGGTTTAAGCCAGCAGGCAGCTTCAATACCAGACAGCCACTTGCTCACCCTAATTCCCCCCACCTCCTCCGTGGGATGGGGGATAGAACTGAGGGGGTTGGGAGGAGAAGAAATAATAATTTGAATATACTAAACAAGTGATGCACAGTGCAGTCACTCACTGCCCGCTGACCAGGCAGTTCCCAAGCAGCAGCAGCCCCCGGCCAGGTTTCTTTCCCCCCGGGTTATTTATATACTGAGCATGATGACATACGGCATGGAATATCTCCTTGGTCAATGCATCAGCTCTCCCAGCTGTGTTCCCTCACAACTTCTAGTTCCTCCCAGCCTGGTGGGGTGGTATAAGAAGTTGAAAAGTCCTTGACTTTGTTGCTAAACATTGCTTAGCAACAACTAAAACATCAGTGAGTTGTCAGCATTATTCTCCTTCTAAATCCCAAACAGCACTATACCAGCTACTAGGGAGAAAATTAGCTCTATCCCAGCGGAGACCAGGACACTTGTCTAGGAAAATACTTTGATATTCTGTAACACCACGGCTACCGTTGATTATCTGTGTGCTGTTACTCTTCTGAACAGTGTGTTGCTGCATTTGCTGTGTCTGCTGTAGCCTCACAGTGGGAACGTACCGGGAAGCCGTTCAACCCATTGCTTGGAGAGACCTATGAACTGATCAGGTAATGAACAGGACCTGCACTGGAGGGTGGTATTCCATAGAAGAGATGTTTCATCAGATTTGCTAGTTGGCTTGCGGACTGCACTTTAGCTCGTAAGCTTCCAGCCATTCTCCTAGCAGCTGCTGCAGGTGCATGCAGTGTGTGTTGGTGTTCACCAATTCACCTTTCAGTGAAGAGAAACTACTTAACTTTTCAGTTCAGAGCAGGCGAATAGAATTTGCCAGGTTTAAAAGCAAGTTTTATCTACAAAAGTTATTTTTTTTCCCCTGAAACCTTATGAATGAAAAATGTGCATGGTACATAAGGAGGATGTACAGGAGTGTTCAGAGTACCTAATAAGCAACGTGGGTCTATTAGTGTGTAGCTGCAGCTAAGGCAGATTTTTCTTTCAGTTAACATTTTGGCCTGTGTTTAGGTGAAGGTTTAAGAAAGAGATCAGTATCAAAAGTAACTATACTGACTCATCAGATCTGGTAGTTCTTGTTTCTTTTTTATATTAAGTCCTTAGTTATTTAAAATGAGGATGTTCTGTGTTTTAGTTGATCTTTTCAGTTTAGCCTAGGCTTTTAACTAACTCTTGCACTGATTACAGCAGCTATGCATGGGTCCAACTATCCCTTTAACCTCAGGGAAAACAACTGCGACTTCACTACACTTGATACGTAGGTACATGGGTTTGGTTATCTTTATTTTGCAGAGATGATCTTGGATTTAGACTTCTCTCAGAGCAAGTCAGCCATCATCCACCAATCAGTGCTTTCTATGCTGAAGGCTTAAATAATGATTTTGTGTTTCATGGATCAATTTATCCTAAACTCAAATTCTGGGGCAAGAGCGTGGAAGCGGAACCGAAAGGCACAATGACTTTGGAGCTTCTTGAGTAAGTGGATCTGTAATAATTGAAGGGGTACAGTGCCTCATCCTTGATGATTAGTGTGCATTAGAGTCTCACGGCTTAGAAACAGGTGTGTCCAGCACCCACATCCCAAAGTCTGAGGGCAGATCACTTTGTGGGGAGGAGGGGATGGGAAGATGAAAGGAACTGCCATCGTTTCCCCATATATGCTGCATGCTGCTAGTAGCACCAGTGGGGACCTGGGCCTGGATGTTCTCCAAGTGCCTGGACATCAGTTCTGCTAAAGCCAGCATGCCTGAGTCCTGTTGGCTTTCCTCATACCTTTCCATGCTAACAGTGATTGCACCAAAGTGACTGTTTTAAGGAACTGATAAAATCAGTAGCAATAGGTTAATAAACTTTTTGGGTTTACTGACTTGTTGCCATGCTCATTTCAAGACTTGGAATGATGATGGCTTATTGAAGGACTGACATCCAGTACAAAGATACAGTATTTTAATTTTTATTCCCTTCCCTTAGGCACAATGAAGCCTACACGTGGACAAATCCTACGTGCTGTGTGCATAACATTATTGTGGGCAAACTTTGGATCGAGCAGTATGGAAACGTGGAAATAACTAACCATAAGTAAGTTAAGAGTGTGAGTGCTTTCTCTTCCTGTAAGTTTGAAAAGGAAAAGCGTTTGGAAGTAATTAGAGCTCTCTTGTTCTGCCTTTAGAACTGGTGAGAAATGTGTACTAAGCTTCAAGCCCTGTGGCCTCTTTGGGAAGGAGCTGCACAAAGTTGAAGGCTACATTCAGGACAAAAGGTAACAGCTTAATTCTAAATGGGAAACAAATGACTATCCTTGTTTCTGAGGGGAGCTGTAGAACTGAATGCCTTTAACAGAGTCTGCCAGGGGCACAAACCTGCAACAGCAGGGTTATGAATTCTGCAATACCAATAATGGAGTTTTAAAGTTGCCCTCAAAAGTTCTTCTTTCACATATTTTTGCCTGAAATGGGGAAATAAATCTCTTTAAATTCCTTTGTAAACATAGTCTGCTTTTTTTTGACAGCAAAAAGAAACTCTGTGCATTGTATGGGAAGTGGACTGAGTGTTTGTACAGTGTTGACCCAGCTACATTCGAAGCTTACAAGAAAAACGACAAGAAAACTACAGAAGAGAAGAAAAGCAGTAAACAGGTATTAATCATGTAAAGAGATAGCATCTCAAAAGCATGATAAGACAGCTAAATATTTTAGTAGCATTTAAGAACATTACGGTTTCCTTCACTTACCTTCTCTTTCCTAGTAGGATACAAAACAGATTGGATGAGTACCAATATTAAGAGATAAAACACTTTTCTTCTCTTGGATTTGTATTCAAACTTCCTAAAACCTGGTGTGATCTAAATACTGTTTTAGTTCATTACCTGCCTCTTCCTCCCAAGTTACATGGAGGAAAATAACATATCCATTAGTTGGGCCATTTCTGATCATATATGATAACATATTCAAGTGGGAGGATTTTGATTCTTAGAAGCAGGACAGATTAGTTTCTTAACTTGATAGAAGATCATCTTTTCCAGCTTTTACAAGGATATTTTTTTATTGCTTTCTATTAAATTTTCACAACTGTAGAAGTGCTGGCATTTTTAAATTTTTCTTCACAATTGATTTTTTTTTTTTTCTCTTGTGAAAAAACCTCATTCATAATTCTTCAAACTTCTGGTCAGCAGTAAGCTTTTTGTTTAGGATGAATGGTGATGGTGCCAACATACAGCTTGATGAAGAACAGCCACTCACGTAGTAGTTTAAAACAGGGATTGTTCCCCTTTGGTGACTGCAGACAGGTTTTTTTGTTTGGGTGTTGATAGTTTCTGAAGAAACTTATGAAGAAAAGAGATGGAGAACTCTGAAAGCAGTAAGCCTGTGCAGGTTCAGATTGTTGCTGTATCTGAACTTGCTCAGTGCTTGTCATCAGGAGAGTGGTAAAGCACTGGGGATTGCTGCTTCTCTGGGAGTCTGACCTGGAGAACTCTATGGAGAAGGAACAAAACAAAACACACCCTGTGTCTTTGTTCAGCTGCCTGTTTGCATTTTCCAACAATGCTCAAGATGCTCATTGCTTTTCACTTTGAAATGGAGCATCCTCTTGCATAAAGCTCAAGCTGCAGTGTTGTGCTGACTCTAGTAAAATGCTTTTCCTACTTAATTAACAGAACTTTAGGAAAATGCTTTTCCGACTTAATTAACAGAACTCTATGTAGAAAACTGAAGGCTTTGTAATGCTAAGTATGAATCAGGTGTAGTCTATGTTGAGTATGTACTGCCACTGCTCCTTGTGTCTGAGGAGCTGGTATTTTCTATGTTTTTGGAGCATTTAGGTGAGCCAAGTCTCACTTATAATGTCTGGATGTGGTTTTTACCTTCACGGTAGTGAAGAATTCAGTCAGGCACAAAAGTACATGGCTTTTTAAACTTCTCATTAGAATTTTCAGATTTATGTAGTTGTTTTCCAGCTATTACATCATGCTGCATTGCTACTAATCAAGAAATGCTTCTGCCTCCCTGGAGGGAACCTGCTCGGATGAGAGTCCTTCTGCAACTTACCCCAGATTTTCCCCCAAATCCCAGATTTTTTATTTCTATTTTTATAGAAATAAAAGTTATGGAAAAATAATTTTTCAGGGAACTAGACAAGCCTTCATGTATGCAAAGGTGATATTTTACTAATGTGAGAAGACTTATAGTAGACCCATGGGTAGACCAGGCGGGTTCTGCTCTGAATGAACTGGAGTCTTTTTTTAATCAAGATGAAGCATTTTGTGCAGAATTTTTAGTGCAAATCCACAGAAGAGAATAATGTAGGCAACAGCAACTGCCCTCACACATGCCTCATTTAGAAACACCTCATTTACAGAGGTCTTGCTTTGGCAGGTCTGTTAACTATCCTCACAGCAATGTACTGAACAGTCGAGTAGCACAGAGTGTAAAATATAGATCATTGTGACAAGAGCATATGAAAGTCCACATTTTACCTATTTCTGTGTAATTCTTAGGCTATTTCAAGATCTTGTATCCAACAAGACAGAAATTGCATTGTGTAGTGTAGCCTTCCTATAAAAGGCTTGGAGTTTGACAGTCTGATATTGAATTGTCTTGTTTTGATACAAGGATAACCTTCTGATGTGTTCGGCTTCAAATTCCCAATTTCTGGAGGATCGATCAGGATCATTTAAAGAGCAGAATGACGGGTTGCCAGCACAGTTCAGATGTAGTCAACTAAAATCCCTGTTTGTCTTCCTAAGAGCTGAGGGGCTGAACCTGGTCTGCACATTGTTCTGCTGACCGTTCATTATTAAAAGCACAATGAAGGGCCCCTCAGTGAAGCAGAATCCTTACTACTACTTCTGATTTTCTTGGAAGCGTAACACCTGAATCATCTGAGAGGACAACTGAGTGCATGTTGGGTACTGGATGTTTTCAGTATTATCTGATGCAACCATGGGAGAGCAAAGCTTATTAGCAGCAGGATTAAAGCTGCTGGCCTGTAGCCAAAGTATTTAAAGCATTAGTTGCCTTTAAGTTCAGCTTTAATCTCCGGTGATCTCTGAAACGTGCTGCTATGTTTAGCTGTGATTATGACACCAGGTTTTCTTGGGAGAGCCTTATCCATTGTCCAGCTTGGCTTTAGTTCAATCTTCCAACATCCACTTCTGTGGTGGAATTCATGTTAGCAGCATCAAAGCCCAGCTGCTTTAAAGCTGTGTGTAAAATGGGGAATGGTTAAGAACTAGTTCAGGTCACACCTACACTGGGATCACCAGTTACTCTCTACTGCCCCAGTAACCCTCTGTGGAGTTTTTTCCTTTCTGGGAAAAGCATTTCACAGTCCTGTGGCTACAGCTGCCTCAGGCCGTGTGTGTCAGCCTTCATACTCTTCCCAGAAGATATAGCTAGTTTAGGATATTCATTTCACATTTGCAGCTTGCCATTTCAGTAGTGAAGTGGTTAATGCAAAGGAAGGTTCCTCTGGGCACAGAGCAGTGGGAAAGGCTTTCTGTTGTGCACAAACTGGGCAGCATCTGCATTATGTGCTGAAGTTTCTTTGTTGTGGAAGGATGAGGAATGTGGCGTCTATTCTTTACCTTTAATTAAGCAGTAATGAAGTTAAGTATCAGGCATGAAAATGCTTGTAGTTGAGGAAACAGGACATCTCTGAGGTGGAAAATTTGACATTTCTTAATGCTTGAACATCCAGCTTACATCTACAAAGGTGTTGATGCAAGAAACTGTTGGTAGTGTTCCACCGGGAGGGAATTGGGAGTATGTGTGTTATGTTAATGCCTCAATCCTTCTTGACAAGAAAAATTTCTTTGCTAAAATTACTCACCTTTGGTCAAGGAAATAATTTTCTGTAAGTTCCAGTATTGGAATAATTGGGTATAAATGGTTCATGACTTCACAGAGCTGCTCTTTTCTTTGTGTGCTGCCTTTAGGTGAGCAATACTGAGGAATCAGATGAGATGCCATTGCCAGACTCTGAGAGTGTGTATGTTATTCCTGGAAGTGTTTTGCTATGGAAGATAACTCCAAGACCTCCAAATTCAGCACAGGTCAGCTATGCTTCTCCTTATTGAAAGTGTGTGCTATCCTGTTACTCTGTATGGTTTACACAAAGCACATCCTTTTGTTGTCTTTGTCATTAGCAAGTCTGGATTTGCCTGTTTATTGCAACAAACTTCCCCACCACAACTGTAACTTTAAAATGTGGGGTTGGAAGGATAACTGCCACAGGAATCAATCTAGAATTAGTGGAATTTCTGTAGAAAATGGGATGCTTCATGTAGATAGTGGCATGGGGCCTTTCCCCACTGAGACACCAGCCTTGTAAGAAATTACACTGAAGGGCTTTTTTAGAGGCCAGACACTTCCAAGGATAGACCTGCGTGGCACAAGTTGGTGTGTGAAGGGCTGTGAAGCTGCAGAACTCATAAGCAGAATACAAGGGTATTATGTGCAACTGAGAAGACAAAGAATTGGTACAGAAAAGATGCCCTCACTGCGTTAATCAAGAGGGAAATCTCTCTACAGAGATAGAGAAAATACCAGTAGGACTGGAAAAAGAAGATAAGAGAGAAATAGTGCACTGAGTAATTGGATGCTGGCCTCCTTAAGCAGAAACACCAAGGATCACCTACACTGCCTGACAGTGCAGTTTTGCTGGTATCTTGAGCAATCCTATATTGAGTGATTAAATAATACAAAAGCACTTCGATGTTTGTTTTTAGACAGCAGTTTCCTTCTGCATTAGGACAGCAGCTAAGAGGCATCGTAAAGTCACCTTTCGTCTTTGTCTCTGAATTTCAGATGTATAATTTTACAAGCTTTGCTATGGCTTTGAATGAATTGGACAAAGAAATGGAGAGTGTCATTCCCAAAACTGACTGCCGGCTACGACCAGATATCAGAGCTATGGAAAATGGAGAAATAGGTAACTTCGGTTATGGGCAAAGGTGTTTTTTTTTTTTTTCTTAAAACTGAGGAACTGGAAAAAAAGTTGTTAGATGAACAGCTAGAGGAAGTAGCTACCCATGCATTCCTCCATGATGCCAGGCAGTAACTCTTTAACACGACCTTCTGCAGGCTGTGTTGGGCTTCTGGTGTCACCCACCCGTACAGAGGATGCTTGGGGTGGAGCTGATCTTCATAGTCGCCCATATCTGCTGCTGTGGTTTAGACTGGTGACCAAAGCACTGTTGATAAACAATATCTGCACAGTGTTAAGGAAATACCCACAAACTTTTCAGTTTGCCTCTTTCTACCAGCCTGATGCTGAGGGAGTGTTTCCATGTGCCAGTTCTGAGAAAAGCAGTCAAAACTATTTAAGTGAAACTGCAACGCCAAAAAATACACTTGATGCAAAATTATACTTCACTGGGAGTTGAGCACTTCTGCTGTCACAGAACAGTGAATTAGAAATACATAATGAGACTTCCAGTGAGTAGAAGTAGTGTGCTTTCAGAATATTAAAGCAGGATGGCCAGCTTTGTGGACTAAGAGCATGGGGGCTCTTGCTTTCTTTGGATTGCTAAATGATTGGGGTAAGTCATGAAACGCCAGTTCGGTTTCAGCTGTATAATAGGGCAGCAACTGTGAGACTTCTGATAAATAGTCTGAGATCCAGTGTCATGGTACAATACAGAGTAGTTGTGCAGTTTTGTTTCTTTTTTCTCAGAAGCTGATAACCATTTCTTTGAGGCTTTTAAAAAAGCAGATCAGTGAACTCCCACAACCACTCTTTCCTGCCTGTACAACTGTTTTGTGGCCAGGATGATGATATATTTGGTTCAGAGCATCCCCAGTAATTTGTGTGTTTAAATTTAAAGTGCAAATAACTATGCTGTTAGCAACAGACCATATTCCTTTATGATACATTATCATGAAGGAAGTTTGTATAGCAGCTAGTAATACACAGTGGGTTAGAAACTGACAGGGAATGGCTGATCGAAAGAAATAGTTAAGAGAATCATTCTTGGAAGATTTAAGATGTGTATGAAATGCTTCTTGAGGATTCAAGAAAGTGAGATTGACTTTCATCTAATCTGCTTCTGAGTCTGACTTACTCCTCAGACATTCTGGTCATCCTTCCTGCCAAAGAGAAGCAACTGTTCTGCTTGTTTGGGATGCTACATTACTGCATTAACAAAAAAAATGAAGGGATGCTACAGAGAGACAATTCTTTGTGATTTAGAAATGAGCATTCCAAACCTCTGGTGATGAGGAACTAGACACTAGTAGCAACTTAACCCAAAACTCAACAAGAAGCAGGTGGCCAGACTTCTGAAATAAATTGATCATATCTTCAGTTTCCTTACTGAAATAAATTCTATGTATGCCACCTCCCTTAGCTCACACTTGCTGTCATGTAGATACATTTCCAGGGTCCTCAGGCCATGAATAAATATATATTTAGGAGTCCTAAAGACTAGGATGCCGCTGGCTGATCCTGTGCCACAGCTGGCCTGGCTTTGCTCTTAGACTAAACCAGTAACCTTCAGTGTTCTGTAGAAGGCTTTTTAAATGGACATTTTCTACTACTGCCCTTATTTATTTTCTGGGTCAGATGAAGTAATGTCCCTGTCTTATATATTATGCTTTAACATCTTTATTTTTGTGTGTTTTTATTCCTTCAAGATCTGGCTAGTGAAGAAAAGAAGAGGCTAGAAGAAAAACAGAGGACCGCCCGCAAAAATCGTTCAAAATCAGAGGAAGACTGGAAGACGAGGTTGGTGCCCTTGCCTCTGTGTGTGTGTAGTTATGTAAAGGCTTTGAACATTCAGGTTAAGTGACAGTCTCCACTGGTGACATGCTGTGAGTGTTGTGTCAGCATGAAGAGCAGACAGACAGCATCAGGTCTGGCAGCGCCGCTGTTGTGTTTGCAGACTCGATCCCAGCGGGATGTTGCACTTCCAGAGGGAAGCGTCAGGCTTGCTCTCGGTTCCTTCCCTCTCACTGCTTGCACACCCATATGCAAATACAAACTGTGCTGTCTTCTCTGAGCACTTCTTGGTTCTGACATGAAAAAGATGTTACCTCTGATGGCTGCTTGTAAGGACTGTTGTTGCTGGTTAATTTATAATTGTCTGAAATTTGCATGCCTGGCCAAAGAGAGGAGAAAATGCTCCCCCCTTGTGAGCTTGCCCATGACTTCTCAGGCCAGTGGCTCTGTGCTGACAATGCTGTGTTCTCAAACTTTATCACCCAGCTATCCAAGACACTGTCATCTTTTGGAGGCCCCTAACTACAAAAGTAGGAGGAGCTAAGGGAAAAGTTAGCATAGAAGAAACCTGCCAGGAGGTTTTGGGGTTTTTTTTTTAAACTATGAGGAGTCAGCTGAGAGCTCTTACACACAAGCTAAGAAGCAACTGTGAAAACCCAACCAGATGAATCTAGTTTGACCAGACAAAGTCTGTTTAAAAGCATAGTAACAAATTGGCATTATCTTCTCAGGAACAAAACAGTAGGGCTAAACTTAAAGTAAGCAAGGTTCCTCTCTTCTCTATTATTAATACACTCAGACACTGTGGATTAAATATCTTTAAAATGTAACGATAAATCACGTTTTTCTTTCTTTTTCTTTTTTTTTTGAAATGAAGTCACCCATCATCCCAAAATCCCAGGTTTGGACATGTCTGCCTTTGTCTTTTTCCTGTGCCTGCTCTCCTGGAGTGTTTGGATTTGTTTGCATAGAGACTGATGAAGAATAACATCTTTGTAAAGCTTCTAAGTGATGGACAGCCTTGCACCTCTCACTTCCTGTCTTGAATTCAGAGTGGTTCCAGCTCTCGTCACATGTTTTCAAAGCCCAGGATAGTTATATGATGTTCTTCCAGGTGCCTGAAGTAGCTTAAATATAGCTCAAAGCACCTGAGGCTGGCATTGGAAATTGGGGAATTCCCATGGAGCTGTGGTTTTTGGGTGATATAATTAGTGCAGACGCCATTCACAAGGTTCTGCAACTGCTGTTGTGCAGATTGTGTAGACCTATTCAGCACGAGTCTGGGTTATCCTTTAAGCACTCTTTGCTTTCCAGGATGTTTCTAAAGCTTTGGCAGAAAATTCCTGGTGTCTGATCTCTTTAGTAGGAATGCCAGGTGTGGCTGCCTATAAAGGATGAATGTTAAGTGTTAGGAAGAGTTGTGCTATGGGGGAAAAAGTGCATGCTGTGAAGAAGAACTCTCCTACCTGTTCCCAGGTCATCTGTAGGTCTTATTCTGCAGTGCATTATGTACTCAGATCTAAGACATGTCCTTGCCACAGAAAAACAGGTTTCTTGCTTTGTCTAGTAGAATTCTTCCTTCCTAAGACAGTTCTCCAAAGTGCCAAGTGATTTTTTTATTATTTTATTTTATTATTCTGAATCCACTTTAGAAGTGGGGTCTTGGTGTTTCTCAAGAGGATATTAGTGTTGAACACTTAATATTTTAGATGCTGACCAGTAATCTTGAGTAAAAATACTTAATTCAGTTCTGAAATACAGCAGTGGTCTGTTGATTTTGATGAAATCTGTCCCGTCTTTCCCACGTCACTGACTGGTTCTGGGTCTTATACGTCTCTCAAACATAGTTCTTCCCATTGCCTTTCCCCTTCCTATTGAAACAGGCAAACACTGGAGGAGGGGCACTCTGTCCTGACCTGTACAAGTGTGGAGGACACACTAATGAGCTGTGGGGTGGTAGAATTCCATAATCTGAGAGGTGAGGTCACTGTGCCTGTCTCACGGCAAATGTTTGGGTTTAGCTCTGGAATGAGCTGCTGTCACCAGTGAACTGGACACCTGAGCCCGTCCATACACCTCTTACTTCGGAATAGCTCCTCCTGTGGGAGGAGAAGCAGGAGTGAGCTGTGTACAGTACTAGGAGTGAATGACTTCTGTTGACTTCAGTTCACTTAACCAGGAGAGCAGGAGAACCACTGGAGTGTTCACTTGTTGTTATTCCCGTGAAGGCAGCACAAGGCATTTCTTCCAGCACAGCTCTCTCAAGTCCTTTGAGCCAAGCAAGACTTGCCCGTGAGCTGCCCTGCTTTCTAACATAACCCTGCAGTACTGGTGGCCTTTATGCTTTTGCTTTTTAAAGAGATCAAAGTTGTATTTGGTTCAAATGTGCTTTTTCTCTTCTGAAACCTTATGGTGCTGGAGGAAGGAAGAGCGCAGTTAAACAGGCTGCCTTGCACACAGATGATTTACTTAAGTGAGTGTGGTCACTGCAGTGAGTCACAGAAACAACTGGCTTCTGCGGTCAGTGAGGAGGTGAAAGGAAGCTGTGGAGTACATTAACCACAGAAACAGCTTCTACCAAGCTGGCTCATGCCATAAACGTAGCTTGGCAAAATACAGAAGGAAGTTAAAATGCCTGAGGTCCCGTACTGTGTGCTGTTGAGGCACGAGATTGAGTAACCGGGCCAAACAGAAAGTGGCACTCACCGTGTGCTACACGGTGCCTCCAGATTAGGCAGGAGGAGAGAAGAAAGGAAAGAAAGCAGCTGCTCAACTTCAGTGTTTCTATTAATAACTAGCTTAGTAAAAGCTTGCAAGTAGTTCCATGCAGATGGAATCGGCTTTCGGGGCATTCAGATGAGTCTCCTGCTGCCAACAATGTAACACAACGTAGTTAACTTGTAATAATCCAGGACTCTTCCTGCAGCCTGTGGGTGATGTTTCATGTACACTCAGGGTAGCTGGCACACTTGTTCTGAGTTGACTGCTAGTCAAACCAAAGGGACGGAAGCAAATGCACAGGGGCAGTGGAAACAAGGACGAGTCACCTGTGAAGAGTAGAGAGATGAGTTGTGTCGGGATGGCGTAAGGAAGGCCAAGGTGAAGCTGGAACTTGGCAAGGGATGCAAAAAATAACACAAAGGGCTTCTACAGCTATGTTAACCAGAGAAGAAAGGTCAAAGAAGGTAATGATTTTTAAGGTGCTTTCCAGCCCAAGTCATTCTACAATTCTGTGATGAAGTGCATTGCAAAACAAGGCTGTAAAAACAGAAGGAGTAATCTAGATCCAGGGAAATAATAATTTTTTGTTTTCAGAACTGCAGTGCTTGTGGTGTTTACATGTCTTGCAAAAACTGTTACTGCTTGTGCATGCCAGAATGGTTGTTCACAACTGCTTTGAAGTAAAGCTGTACCTGTCCTTTTTTATGCAATAATCTTGGCAGCTTCAAATGGCAAAACACTTGTCAGTAATTCCACCTCAGAGACGTTTAAGCAGTGTAGCAAAGGGGGAAATGTAGTCACTGAAGATGACTTTAAACTCACTTATGAATTTAAAACCAAGAGGACTCCTGCAATAATTATTTTGTGCAATAAACTGCTGAAGATGCAGCAAAGCAGTTCTGAACTTGTACAAGTGAGTGTTAACAGCTTCACTAACATGCTGTATGTTTCCTTGCAGATGGTTCCACCAAGGCCCCAATCCCCACACTGGTACACAGGACTGGCTTTACTCTGGCAACTACTGGGACAGAAACTACTTTAACTTGCCTGATATTTATTAAAATGCAGTAAGGAGCCTCTGACTGATACAAATAAGTCTTAATCAGTTTTAATGTTTTCCCTTGTTCTACTTATCTCCTGAAAATACTGACATGTTATCAAACAGAATATTAAGCATTTCTGCAATAAATCTGGTGGTACATGATCTGCAGTCCTAAAGGTAGGGGAATAACTTTTCTGGCTGATGGTGGGTCCTGCATGGACAAAGTCGCTGTGGTTTCAAGCTGCCCTGAGTACACCTATATTAGGTTGTGGTGTATGAGGAATAGAACACCTTCAGCTGTTCTGTGAATACTTTATTTTGTAGATAACAATGGCACAAGTAAAGCTGGTTTTATTTATTGTGACATGGGAATGTTTAAAAAGCACACAAAATAACTGCAATATTCTATTCTTAAATGAAGAAAAGGGTGTGTCACTTCTGTAAAGATGTAATTTTTCATAAAGTGACTTTTCTTTTACTAAAGTAATTCCCTTGAAGCCTGAGCTCTGCTCAGGAGATTCCAGAAGTGTTCCCATCTCTGGAGCAGTAATGCAGTTGTTTAAGCTGGTAACATTACTCAGAGGTTATTTATTCAATGTTTTGTGCAGTGTGTTTTGAATTTTGCTCTCCTGTTTTGCTACCAACCTTATGGTTTAAGGAATTAAGAGCCATTTAAATATCTACAGATTTGATTTTAACTGCACACTAGTAACAGGTTTTAAAACAATCTGTTTCATGCACTAGAAGTTCTGGTGCCCAGCACCACTGCAAGAACCTAATCAGTCCAGGAATGACCTGGTGGAACATGGCAGGGGGACAGGACTGTGTCTGTACTGTGCAAACTCCCTGGAAGGAAGTCTTGTGCATTTCAAAGGTAGTACAGCACCTCAGTGAGGCCTCCTGTGCACAGCTGCTTTACCCCTTTTCAGTGGGGTGCATTCAATCTTAGTCTGTTTATATTGAACTGTGTACAGAGCTTCTAGAGGGCAAGCTGCTCTTTGTACAATATTTTAACTGCTGTCTGGAGGTTAGTGTTAATTGAATAATTTAATTGCTACTAAATAAAGGCTTCGAAACTTCTTGCATCTAGTCTAAAGTGAGTGGTGTTCAACAGTGCTGACCCGTTCTGAGCCAGCCTCATCCAAAACCTGCTGCAACGAGGATGGGTAGTGTTTCCCTGTTCTCCAGTGTTTCTCTCTTCTCCCTAAGCAGGAACAGTCTCCTTCTTGGGGGTGGGAAGGCCTGGGGAACTGAGAGCGTCCTGCAGCTTGAGCTTTGAGTGGACTACTCAAACTGTTAGTAAGGCAATGAGATGCTTTCTATTTTTATTCTAGGCACTACTCGAATTACTCAGGTCCTGATGCTGAGGCATATTTGCATAGATAAGGGAAAGCCTTTTCCTTGGCAGCCTTTCCTGTGAGGTGCCAGCTCTCACAGTGACCTGTAGATGCAGGAGTTTAATACATGTTCTATCTGTAGGAAGCCTCTACTCTGGCCAGAGCTTCTTGAAATCTGTCTTGACTGCTGTGCAACTTCCAGGTGTGAGTCTGAGACGTGCAGAAGCAGCCTGGCTGTTGGGTCGGTGCAGGTCACAGCACTGAACACTCAGTGCTAAGGAAAGTAAAGCATGCCCATGACTGCACCATGTCAGCACAGGGAGAGGTTGGGAGCCTCCTCCCTGGAACAGCTCCAGCAGATGTGGCAGTGGGTGCAGTTCACACAAAGCTAACATTTGGGATGTTCAACATGGGAATGCAGTTCTAATTGGTGGCTTTTTTTTTTTTCTTGCTTTTAGCATTTGCTCAACAGTCTTTGATTTACTGCAATGTAAACTCCATCCATCCTGACCTCTTCCCAAAGTGCAAACAGCCTCTCTTCTCTACCTGTTTAAAAATTAACATGATCGCAGTAGATAGTGTGGAAGAACTACTTTAGGTGCTACCTAAATGCACTCCAAGGGGAGGGGGTTTTGCCCTACTCTGAATATTACACAAATGCTAGAAGTTCAGGCTACAGGCAAAAACATGTGTATAAATGTGAGATTAAAAATATAGTTCCTTCAGACTACAACCACAGCAAGACTTGCAAAGAGTAACAAGCAGAGGAAGGCAGGGGGTGTTTTATATAGGACAACTCGTTTAACCAATCATCTCAAACATTATTTTATTTTGAAAAGGTAAAATCCAGCAGTAAAATCTAGTAGTAAAATTCAAACAGTAGCATGTTCCTCTGTGGGAAGCAAGCTTGCTTCTTCAGGACTCTGCTCTGGGCATGGGCTCTGATGTAATGGCAGCCTGTCCTTGCAGTACTGTAACTTCCTGCAGGAGCACTTACTGTGTGCTACTGCCAGCTGGTCTTTGCAGACATCACATCATCCAGAGCGATGGCAACTGGGAAAACACTGGCTGTGCGTGGCTTAGCCGCACTTTCAGCTGCAGAATCAGAACCAGGACTTGCTGATTTCTTATCAGGGAATGTAGTGAATCTCCTCCTTGCACCAGCATCTGGCTGTCCAAAGACGGCATGGGTAGGAATAGGCTTCTAGTCCTGTGTGTTCTGAACATCAGAGCCCACTAAAACAAAAGGTAAAGGATTTCCCCACTTCATTTTTCTTGTATCACATAATTTGGAGCAGATACTTGTGACAGCTGCCCATGTTGTTGATCTTTTCCCCTAGAAAAGCTGAGCATTGCCCAGGAATAAGGAACCCCACCTCCAGCAGGAGGAAGGCGTTGTGGTAAATTTTGACCTTGTCTCAACTAAGTTAGACAACGGAAGATCCACAGATTAGAATGGTGGTGGCTCTTCTGGGCACCTGAGGCTGTGGCTAAAAAGACAGAAACAACTGTTGGAATTGGGAGCAGTGAGTTCCAGTCATACCATAAATCCTTATGTCTTAAAGAAACACACCTACACCTAGGAAAAGCAAGCATGATAAAGAAGGGATCTAGGTCAGCAAACACCATTTGGTATGTGGGTGACAAACACCTGCAACCTAGAAAAAATAAAACGTTCATCGTCAGAGCACAGGCTCTTTTGTCTGGTATTTCTGAAACTGAACTTTGACAAACTTGCCTAAAAGTTTGCGTTTTTTCACAAAAAGCCACTGTTAATCTATAAATCTACCTAAGCTCAAGTCTCCTCTACAAAAGGCTCTGCTGTTCCAGGGAGACTGAGGGCAGGACAGCTCCACCCTGAAGGATTTCTCCAGCTGGGCAAGAGCTGAGCTGGGCACATGCCACCCTAGGGAACAGATGCTGGTGAAGGCCTCCCCTAGAAAGATGAGCACCAGCTCTCTTGCTCTTTGTAGAAGGATGACCAGTGCTTGGCCCACTCAGCCCAGCTGCAGAAACTCACCAAGTCCAACCACCAGAGGCAACCACCACCATTTTTTTCCTAAGTGAAAAAACTTAGGTCACTGCTGGAATAAATAATCTTTCAGGCAAGGAGAATCAAAACTTGGGCTCCAACGAGTCACCTCTCCTTAGCCACAGGGCAGATGGATTACATCTTAGGTCCCTAACACCTGCTTCAGAAAATACAGGTTTTCAGCAAGATCATTGGCATCAGTGGGCACCTTCCCATCACCCTTACCTGCCTCTTTGCCCTCAAGAGTACAGAGTCCTGGCCAGAGCCACATTTCTTGGACCAAATGGCAGTGAAATCTAACATGTGCATTGGGGCCAGGCCGACGGGGTTGGTTCAGTAGTTTCTCAGAAGTCACCTCTAACCATGCACTGCACTGACAGAGGTAATCTTCTATTCATTTACCACTGATGAAGCTGTAGAGCTGGAAGCTGGAACAGGAAGATGATAGGAATGCCCAAACTTTCTTACCTGACAAGACAAACTTGCTCAGCTGATTCCATTTGTGCTGTAGATTCTGTTTTCTCAGGATGGCAACTAAATCACCAGCTGGACCTAAGGTTGTAGTACTTGAGGCCTGGCCTGCATTTAATGGCTGCTTCATCTTTAACAGATAAGCTGTTCGGTCTACAAAGGGAATGACTTTGGAAACTGCTCTGTAAAAGATGGAACCTCTGCATCCATAATCAGCTCATCATCCCAACACAGTGATACCACCTCACTGGTTCAGGTAACCTTGGTTTCACTGCAGAAAGGTACAACCTGTAATGGATCTTGAGGAGCAGGTGTTGGCGGAGGTGAAAGGTGATGGTTCTTCCCACAAGGGGACTGGGGAAGCTTCAGTTACATCACTTGTTGAGACATCAGCGTGTCCATCTGGGGGCCCTGGTTCTCCAGCTACAGCGGGCTGACAGTTGGAATTGGTGACCTTGGAGGTCTCTTCCAATGTTAATGACTCTATGATTAAACCTTTTACATTAAGCACATCAGACAGGCCACCTAGATGACCACGCCTCCTCTTTTCAACAACTCAGAACTCTGGATTCATACAAGTTATTTTAAAGGCAGAGATGGTGTCATTTTAGCTTCCTCAAGAATCTTGATGAGTTGAACTGACAGGTATCTAAATGAAGACCAGAGTAAGACATGAACAAGTTTGCAATACAGAGCAAAAAATGGCTTCAAGGGAAGAACACAAGAGACTATTTATGGGGTAAAAACTGCATCCCATCACATGGTTAATAAAACCTTCAGCACTGAAAAAAATCAAACCAACCACTCAGTCTGGTTTCCAGCATGATTAGCAAGTGTTGGCCACAGGTACAAATTGAAAGAGGGGATATTTAGTTTAGACATTAGGAAGAAATTGTTTACTGTGAGGGTGGTGGGACACTGGAACAGGTTGCCTAGGGAGGCTGTGGATGCCCCAGTCCTGGTAGTCATCAAAAAGGCCTTGAGCAACCTGGTCTAGTGGGAGGTGTCCCTGCCCATAGCAGGGGGGTTGGAACTAGCTATCTTTGAGGTCCATTCCCACTCCTTCACCTTCTATGATTCTCTGTAAAACCAGCACAGTAGCAGAAGAGAAGGCAAGTCGTTCAATACATCATCACAGCTCAGCACTGAGCGGCTTTCTGAAGGACATCAGAAATTATGAGACATTATTCAAAGCATTACAGAGCTAAATCCTCTCCGTAAAAACATTATTCTGCCTGCCAGCCCAAGCCAAGTCAGACCTATTTATAACCTGTCACTACTGGGCAATGCCACAGAAAGGAACAGCTGCCTTGCAGCTGTGCAATCCAGTTAGCTCCCTACTGGTGCACAATGAGTCCTAAATCCTATGCTGGCACCATGGGTGGGAGACTCCAGAGGAAACCTTGCTCCTAGCCCAGGTGCTGTGAGTGTCACTGCCCGGGTGCCTCTTGTATGGTTGGACAGGGACGTTTCCTTAACACAGGCATTCAGATGACAATTTCTGAATTATGCAGCCACCCTCTCATCATATTTGCGAAGTCACAGCAGTCAGGCAAAGTCCCCCGTGACTGGAGAAAATGGAGTATCACATCTGTTTTTAAAAAAAGGTGGTAAGGAAGACTAGAAGCTACTGAGCAGTCAGCCTTACCTCTGTGCCTGGTAAGATCACGGTACAGAGCATCCTGGAAGATACATTAAAACATATGGAAGATGGAGAGGTGGTTAAAGACAGCCAGCACGAGCTGCAGCTTCTCCAAGGGCAAATTGTGACTGCCTGACCTAGTGGCCTTGGATGATGGAGTGGCTGCATTAGTGGACAAGGGATGAGCGATGGATGTCATCTGTCTGGACTTCTGGAAGGTGTTTAATAGTCCCTCCCAACCTTCTAGCTGCTACATTGGAGATACATGGGTTTGATGGATAAGGAAATGGCTAGATGGGTGGAAACAAACCAGCAGTAAGTGGACCCTCAAGGGTCTGTACTGGGACCAAAACTATTGGTAACAAGTCTGTAAGAGACTTGTGACTGTTTCTTCAATGACAGTGGGATCAAGTGCACCCTCAGCAAGTTTGCAGATGACACCAAGCTGAGTGTGGTGCAGTTGATTTACCAGAGGGAAGAGACGCTATCCAAAGGGACCTGGAGAGGCTTGAGGACTGGGCCCACACAAGCCTCGTGAAGTTCAGCCAAGTGCAAGATCCAGCATCTGCCCCCCGCAGTCACATTCCCATGAGCTGCTGCCTTTTCCCCCTCCCCACACTACCATGAAACCTGCTCCTGCCTTCTGCTGCTGACTTGCCTAAAGCACAACACACACAGAACCCTTCTAAGCAAGTGCCTTTGCCAAAACCTGTTCTCCTCACTAGCAGCCAAACCAGACATTTCTTCCTGGCACGGGATGAGGGCAATTCTTCCCTCAGCCTCAGGTTATGATGCCATCACACAATCTAATGCTGCACCCTACAGAAAGCAGGAAGGCTGCAGCCACATCCCACCCCTCTGCCAGCTGTTCTGAAGGGATGGGTGCACAGATCATCCCCTGTTTACAGCCTGGCCTTTTGAGACAGCTGACATACAAACCTCAAGCAATTTGAACCAAAAAACTGCAAAATACAGTACCTGAGAAGCAATGGTCCTTGGCCTCTGGCAGGAGCTCAGAGGACACAGCTGGGGACTATAACCTCTTCAGCCACACCCCAAGAGGAACAAGGTTATTCCTTCATAGTTTCTTTGTTTGTACTGTGGAATCTTATGATTGCAAGGGCAAACCCTGAAACAAACCTCACCTGCCCCAGGTGATAGGGGCAGGTGACATTTGCTTCCCAGCACACATTATTTGTAGGTACACACAAAATCATTTTCTGCTCCAATAAAATGAGCACAAAAAAGGTCACTGTGTAGTGCTGTATTTTCAAAGTTACCACTGTGTTTTGGAGGATCGTGAAGACAGAAAGATCACAGGGGCAAGGCATGATCAGGAGTCTGCTGAGGGATAAAAAGTTTTAACCAAGACCATTGCTGCAGATCAGTCTTCATTACAGTTGGAAAACCATCATCATCTACCTACCTGCTCTTGCATTCTTGGATGTCTGCACCTCTACATAAACCTAAGGGGAATTCCAGCAGTACTGAAGATTTAAAACTCATTGGTGCTACAGCATTTAGAAAATCTACAATAGCTTCTTTTTAAAAATAACATAGTTGTAGCAGAACTCTCTGCTAATTTTGATTGACTTTCAAGTTCATTCACAGGAAAGTATGCTAATGGTAAACTCACCACAAAATGCTTCTTGAATCCTTAGTAATTTTTCAAGAAAACTTCTCACCATTATCTCTTCAGTCCTGGAGAGTGACAACACAGATGATAATATTTGAAATGTTAAATATTAATATGTTACGACCTGTGAAACTAGGAAGAACAGCTTTCCTATAGAAAGAACATTTCAAGAATATATATATATATATATATGTATACATATGAGAAGTAGAAAATGCATCTTTTTTGGAGTAGAGAGAGCAATCCAAAGTCTAGATTTCTGTACGGAGAGCATATGGAAGCAACAGGCCTTGATAAAGGCATTACACATACCTGAGTGCAAAGGTAGCCATGATTACTTCGAAACCATCCTCAGTGAATAGGGAGCAGAGAAGAATTTGTACATTTGCTTCTCTAGAAAAGTTTCAGAACTCCTGGGCTGAAAAGCTCTGCATAGCAAAAGCTTCAAAGATGCTTAAGTACAGATGTCATAAACCACAGAAAAATACACTACCAGAGGTGACAGAACGGAAGCATAAACCTCCATAAATATTTGAAAAGGCTGCAGGACCTAACATAAAACTGTGTGTCCAAAACTAAAGAGCAGCTATAGGAAAAAGTATGTCTGGAAACCAATTCACTGTGCTGGGACTTGGATGCTGGTTTTAGAAGCCATCAAGAACAACACACCAGGTACTTTACACACATCACCCTTTGGCCCCACAGGGAAGGGCCTGTCAGCCCATGAGCAGCCCGCCCAACTGAGCTCATTACCCTGTCCTACCACCTTTTGCCCCTTTGCAGAAGTAACAGCTTCCAGACAACGATGAAATCTTAGAGACTGGACAGAAGTTCAGCAAATCAAGGTCCCAGATAAGCCTTATCTTTCTACCAGAAAAGGGATCAGGTCATTCATTAACTGGGAAGAAGTCTATGTCCCAGCAATAGAACTATCTTTTTTCAATATAGTAAACATACTGCGTTTAGTGAAAGACTGGGAGGTCTTTATTACAAAAATTATTTTGCTTAGCAAATTCTGACAATCTTTCTTCCTTCCTTCTCAAATCCTCAACTCAAACAAGTAATTTTTTTTCCTTTAACCTCTTCCCTGAAGAACACTGACCAACAGCGAGTCCTGCTGAGCGTAACAGATTACTTGACTGGAACACCATCTTGGAATAGGTTACATCGAAAGATAAACAGCATTTTGGAAAAACCAGCAATGGAAAAATTAGGGCTAACAGTAAGACAGCTGCACATGAACTCCCCATGGCTGACTCTCACTGGTGGTTAAAACACAGGGGTTCAGTAGATCGTGAAGATCTTGGGCAATTGTGCAAAGGGGTTCTGAGCAGAAGCAGGGAAGGAATATGCAACTGTAATACGCACCTACCCTGGTAACTTGTGCTGGGTCCAGCTGTGGGGTCCAAACACACATCAAAAAAGTGATCAGAAATATAAATAATTCAGCATTTAATTCCGGAAAGGCTGCCTCAAGTTGAATTTCTGACTGTGTGGTAGGAAACGGGTGGGGAAGAGGCCTGGTGAGCAGGAACAACACTTTTCGCCATCTCCTAACAACGGCATGCTTTTATAACTTGAACAAGTCTCTTACTCCTAAATTTCACTTTTCCTTTGTGCTCTAGGCTGCCTGCAATGCTTCTGGCAGATGCCACTGGCTGCCCAACTGCCTTAAAAGACAGATAAGCATAAATTTACTTAATATTAGCTTTAACAATACTTGTTTGGGATTGCATAACTTCTAACGAAAGTCCTTTCTACCACTGTTAGTGTTTCATAATGATTGCTGGAAAGGGAAGCTGAGTGCTGTACAGGCTACTCTGCTTTCACCCCTCTACAAGGTTTGATCAGCCCTACAGCAACCTAACACTTGCTCCTGTTCAGACTTCCAGCAGGTACAGAGCAGTTCTTAAACACAAGTACAATCAATGGCTGGAAAGACAATCACATTGTTGCAAACTGAAAAGCAATTCAGTACAGCATTTGGGGAATTTTATTTAGGAATAAAGCATAACTAAAATATGAAACAAGCATTCAAAGTCAGAGAAGAAATCAAATTGCTTGCTTTAGAGTAAATTAGAAACACTTTTCAAAGGTGTAGGAATACAACAAATACAATTGTATGTGATTCTTTCTCTTCAATGAAGAACAAGTGAATTTGATGTCTTAAAAATGTGCCTTAAAGCTTGTTCACTGTATGTTTGAGCTCAACATGACACGTAACTCACTTGCTAGTCCAGGAGACTGTAATTATACTGGAAGAACAAAGGCTGGAGGTAATTGCTGACTAGAAAATTTTGTTACAGAGTCACTTGACATCCCAGAAGTTTTCCCAATACTTGGTATCATCTTGTTCAGGAGGCCACCAATTAAAAGTCAAACTCAAGAAGCAAAGGAACAAAATTCATGTCCACATTTCTTTTAATTTTACTCAGAAATATAAAAGTGCAAGTTCTGTAAATTAACAACATTTACAGTACATCACAATAAATATGCCACCTTGTGACATCTAAAAATTCTAGTTATTTATTTGAAATGAGTCGTACTGAGATAAAAACTGCATCAACATCAACAAAAAGTACCTGTCCCAGTAAAGATGGCCTTAATATATTAATTAGCAAGATGCATATTCCATTATTGCTATTAGACCACGCCTCCGAGTTCCAGAGTATAAAAACTTACAAGTTTACACAAAAGACCATTGATTTTATTCTCATCACAGGCACAATCTAACATAAAAAATAATTTTGCCATATACAGTGTAGGAGGGTCTCCTATGAGGAGAGGGGGGGAAAAAAATTAATACAGAAACATACAGTTGTGATGATTTGCTACGCCCACAGAAAAGCTGCACTTTGCACAGAGTTATTGAACTGTTACATGAACATATAGTGTCTTTCTATACCCACTCCTGGCCTGGTGAGAACAGGCCTTTTAGTAAATTTACTACAATTTGCTAGCTACTTCCAAGTATGCAGACTCTAAATATCCCAACACAAATTGCATGCATGTGCTTTGTGTCCTGAACAGCCAAGTCTCACATCATATTTAAGGAGTGTATTTAAAAAGAATTTTGCAATTAGCTGCACCATTCCCAGCTATTTACCCAGAATAGACTGTCTGATTGCAAAACATTAGAAGTCAGATAGGACAAAATAAGATTTCAAGTACATTAAAGCCCATTTTTAAAATAATTATTTGAACTCTAAGCAGTCACTATATATATATACAATATATCATTTTCTAGTCATTACTTATTTGGATTGACCAAATAAGGTTGAACACTCATTTATGACTCAATATTACTGTCAAAGTGGAATAAAAAAACCCCAGTGTACTACCTGTAACACACCTAGATTACAGAAAAATAAAACTGCTTTTTTTAAGAGTCCCTCCTCTCCTTCGGGAACTGCAACAGAAGTGTTAAACTGCTCTAGGAATGCCTTTCATAGCAGAACTGTGTCTTTCTAGAGAGAAATAAAAGTGTCTCAACCATTTCATCTGGCCTACCAAACAGGACATTACTTCTCTCCTCCATATCAGTCTTGCTTTAGATGTAACCTCAAAAGCAAATCAATGAAGGTTAGGTGTGGGCAAAGTCTAGAACTTTGGCAACATGCTCTACAAAGAGGTAAGAAGAAAGAAAAAAAAGCTTAAGCTAAGGAACTGTTTAAGGCAACCTGACCAAAGTAAAGATAAGGCTTTTGGATAACTATTTCCAAGGACATCCAGTTTTCTTAGCTTTGCAAAGCAACATAATTCAACTAACTTTCTGGTCAGATTTCCATGCATAAGCTTCTTTAAAAAAATATTTACCTTCCTAGAATATAATATTAGCTGAATATAAAACATAAGGAAATACTACGCATTACAGACAAAAGTAAAAAAAGGCTACAGATAAGCACACTGATGGCCAAGTATTAAAAATTATATGGTCATGACAAAAGTTTTAGGCTCTCTGAGGTATTTCAATAACTTAACACCACAGGCTTGAAATACTATACAGAGACTGAAGATATCATAATATTGGTGTAACTACCAAAGTAGATTTGTGGGTTGGCATTCTGTTTGGTTGCGGGCTTTTTAAATACCTTTAAAGGTCACTGCTATAAGGATCCAGCAGCTTGAATGAAAAACATGTAAAATCTTAACAAGATATTCAGAATATAAGAGCCGAAATAAGAACTGCCCAAGCAGTAGCTGCATGTAAAAGTATTTGTCTGGAACATACCAGAAGCAAAGAACCTAAATACTGACATCATTGATATCACAAATATGAGCTGGGTTGGGAGGGAAGGGATAAAGAATAAAAGGGCTTAAAATTCACCATTAGTCATCATGAGGTAACTGGCATAAGCCACTAAAATTTAGTAAGATCTGCTTTTCGTGGCTGAACAGTTTTCCTCCTCCTCCTGTGTACTGGCTAATGCTCGGAGAAAAAGGAGTATTCTGACCACTTCCAACTTCAACATTTAAACCAATTACTTATATTGCATTATTCTAATCAAACCAGAAGTGCTCCTCCTGGCAAACTTTAGATGTAGATCTGTTTTAAAAGGTAAAAATCAACCTTGCCAATGTTGTTGAAGTAAACTGTGTGCTTATTTAGGCTCACCCACAGAGTTACAAGTAATTGTGTTCAACTTGGTTTGAAGAAAATAAAAAATGAAGAGTTAAAAACACAAGGTCACTTAACCTTCTTCCTGGTTGATTTACCTTTAGTTAAAATTGTAATGTTTTTACTCAGCCATACCAATTCTGACCATACTAGGAAAGTGTCTCTGGCACAAGTGGTTTTCAGAAGAAAAGCTGGACTTCCCAACAGCTCTTTCTTCTGCTTCATCTTAAAGTGCAGGAACTGTGGGAAAGGATAGCAAGCCTTCCTGTCAGTCACTGTGGAACCACTTCCCTTAGAGAGGCTAAGGCTGCGTGTATGCGGACGTGCAATCTGTTCTCAAAGTCATAGCCAGTAAATTCCTCCTGAGGGAAAAAAAAAACAAGGAAAAAACCCCAAACATATACCTATTAGCCTCCTTCACTTCAGGATACGAAGATAATTTTGCTATTAATGCTTAAGAAATCATGTTACAAGAGAGTCCAAAGAAAAGAGATGAACTAGAGATTGCATGTTGCAATATTCCCACATTACCCAAAGCAAAGGAATTACTACGGAAATTCCAAATCGGTAAAAAGAGCAGATTAGAGCCCATACAGTTGAAGAGCACCTGAAAGGTTCTACTAATCCAAAAGCTCTAGAAAATCCCAACAGGCCCAAGGCAGGAACCAGTTGGAACAGACAAGGAATGAAGAGTTGTCATTTTCAAAATTTCCGTAGCCAAATCTTGGTTGAAAAACTTAGCAAGGTTCTAACACTGCAGGAGCTGTCAGTGATGTGGGCTCTGTGTGATGGCTGACCTAGCAGCACGTATCTATGGAGCACACATAAACGTGTATCATACACACTAATGCACACCTACGTGACAGGAGTTGTAGATTACACGTGAGGGGCACCACCACTTAACACCCACTCCCACTGCCCCAGACCCTCGAAAACACAACCTCCCAAGTGCCCTTTAATCTCAGACAGTTAAATTAGAAAATGCCTTAGTTTTTACCTTGGCTTGGAGCAGTAAGGTTTTGCCTCTTGGCACAGTCTACAAAAAGACAAACATTGCATTGGAAACACATCACAAATGTTACAGAAAATATTTTAAGTAAATGAGCTGGTGAGACTGGAGTAGCATCTCTGCCTTCAAAAAAGGTACTGAGCAGACAAAACTCTCTCAAATTAGGAAACTAAAAATACTAATGAGGCACCCAGGACAAGCACTATTATGTATTTCTGGTCTTCTATAGAAAAGGAGAAATTACAGCTTTAAATGCAAGTTGTTGTTGATAATGATGAGCTACAACAATACACAGGGGAACAAACAAGACTACAGATAAATGACTAATTGATAGCATAATAGAGTAATTAGAGTAATAGAGTAATTTTTGTTTCTTAACCAAAGTTGAAGCCATTTCCTTACAAAACAAGATAGTGGATATTAAGCATTAAATGTTGTTCGGGAAATCTCAATTGCAAACTCTTAAGGCAAAAATATATGTATTTGCTGATTAATATTTACTATTAAATAAGGCAAAAAGTTCCTGTTTTATTTATCATATAGTACATTTTTATTTTAAGCCTTACAAATAAATAATCCACTGCCTGATAAGAGACAGAAAAATTAAGTTCTCTTATTCAAATATATCTAAATATGACTATATCTATTTATATTGGTTGGATTACACTCAGTGTCGAAGACAAATATAAAAACACCTGTAAATGTCAAGATATTAGTATGGTTACATCAAGAACTACTTGATGAGAACTCAGTGTAAAATAACAAAGGTGATTCAGATGACACAGTAAATCAAACATGCAATTATGCCTAAAATAATTTGAAAGCAAAGTTAATTTAATAACAGCATGCTTTTTATACTAAAATGCATACTGGTATCTCTATCTGTTGCTCAGGTCTGTGACATGCTCAGCCTCTCAGGTAAACACGATTTATAAAATCCTACTCCCTTCTCTTTCTTAACCATTATGGAGCTCTAGCATGACACCCCAGCTACTAAATGAAATTTTGTATAAACAGCATCCACTCACCTTTAGTCCTAGCTCTTGCTTTCCCCTACCCCATCCCACTTTATTGAAGTCAAGCATCATTTACCTCGTCATTTTCTGAGTGCCACGAGAGGGAATTTCCTGCACATCCTTCATAAGATAAATACTACCACAGCTCCTGCAGCCGAGGCTTGTTCAGCCCTCAAACACCCTACATGAGGCACATGCAGTTACTGTGTGCACACACTGCATGTAAAGCAGGAGGAAGGAAGGACTGCTCTCACATTCTTGAACATACCTTCACTACCCACCACCTTTTTGCTTTTTGTTTTAGAGACACTTCACATGATCAAATTTAAACATGAACAGGGAAAGAAAAGCAGCAGGAACATTAAGGGACTCAGACCTTCCTTCCAGGCTTCAAGGCCCAGCTCTAAGTCTTAGGGCAGCAGGGTTTTCAAAAAGAAAATTAGTTTTAAAAGCGTTTTCTAGTTCTGTCCTTCGTCATGATAATTGTTTTTATTGAAAGATTTTACTCTCCTTCCCCCTATAAGGAGAAGGCTCAACTCAGCTAATGAAACCTGACAACACCAAAACCAACTGAAAACAGAATTTTAAGAATATGACATACTATCAGCCCAACTACTTCATACACTACATACAGTGAAGGAGGGGTTCAAGTGACCACCCTGTAACCACTTCCCCCAACCTGCCATCTGATTAAAGACGTGCTACACAAGGTGGCATAACCTCCAAGGACTGGGGTTACACGTTTGAGGAGGGAAACGGCACCTAGAGTGCTGCACAAGTTGCTCTGGTCTAAGATTCTCTGAGGCAGGGTATGTGCAAAGACCTGAACGATTAAATGCACTGTCAGCCAAGCTATTTGGACAGTCTGAAAGCCAGGTGGATTATTTTCCTCCTCATCCTGAACAACAAAACCCTCACTACTCAGGGTGGAAGTCAAAAAGCCCACACAACCAGCTTTAATGGAATTTAAATTACTAAAAAAAGCACTTGTTATTTTAGGAAGGCATCAAATTCTATTTGGAGAGGATAAGTACAGGTGAACTTTGAATGGCATCCAACAGGATATTATATAGGTAAGAAAAGAACCCTAGGCATCTACCACACTAAATACCACCTGCAGACAAGAAATTCCTGCCTACCCAGGGCATTCTGGCCAGGCCTTTGTTGCCACCAGCAGCAGGAACACTCTTGATATTGAAAAACTAAGACATTGTGACCTAAAATGCGTTCCACTTCTTGGACTGAACCCCCTTCCCCCACAAAGTAGTAAGTTTCTTTATGGTAGGTATAAAACAAACTTTTAAAACGTAATATACAGTCACCTACAAACTTTGTTTCATCCTTTGCATAGTGGTTTGTTGACTCGTTCCACTAATTTTAAGAGTTTAAAAGTAGGTCATGCTATTACCTCTGGATTGTCTAACAGAATACAGCCAAGTTCATAGCAAGCATATGGCTGGACGTACAAGTTGCTTTGACGGCAGAGTTCATCTTTAGCAGCTCGCTGAAAGTACTGTAAAAATGAAAGGAAAAAAAGAAACAAAAGACTGCAGAGGTACATTAAAATTGACTGGTTGTTACTTCCAAACAATGCAGAAGCACCATTCATCTTAAAGCTGTAGAAATTAGCCAGAGCTAAAATGAGAATACATTAAAAACTTACAATGGCGTAGATTCCTAGATGGTTTTTACCAACACTACTGTATCAAGGCAAAATTATATGTTTGGACTTTTACCAAGTAATATAGTGACTGATTCAAGAGTTTTCCAGCTTCATATTGAGAAATGTATTAGCTCTAACAAGAAACTGTGACCTCAAAGATGAAGTACCCAGATTATTAAAGATATGTTTGAGAGAAATGGGGCAGGGGGAAGGAGGGTTTAAAGCCCACATCTTGCTGTTTATATGAATAGCATCCTATTTTGGGGAGGAAAAAGGAGAGTTGTACCTACAGATCAAAACCTGGAGTGGTGGCAAAATTATTCTTTGGTATGTGCTAATAATCAAACCCCTCTCTCTAACATGTCCAGAGGAGAAGCAGCAAACCTGTGCTTTCAAAAGGTCAATCTCCAAGATACTTACAAAAAAATTAATTTTCTTTGTTGGACAAAGTACATATAGCAGAGCAAGAATTGTTCTCTTATTCTTCCCAGCTTCCCCTTAACTCTTGTTACTACAAACCACTTTAACTGCCATGTTCATTCAACACAGCCAATTACTTTCTCAACACAGAATACAATGAAGACATGTTAAACCAGAAAATTTTATAAGAACCTCTCTTAGAATTCACAAACCAGAATGATCAACAGCACTGAAAAACTAATGACTTGCTTAACACTCTTACTCAAAAATATTTACTGTTTTTAAAGGAACAGGTCATAAAATAGGAACAATGGAGTAAATTACCATTTTACTACTTACCTGAACAGCATCTTCAGAATTTCCTAAACATTTGTGTATGGCACCAAGAAGCAAATTCCTCAAACCAGCAGCCGATGAATCATCCACATCATGACAAGCTTAATAAAAAGATTCCAGTAAACAAGACGGACTGAAATACCTTCTTAGACAAGACTTGTGATTTACATTGTCTTTTAGTCTGACATTTAAATTTTACCAGAAAAAGGAGATGCTAGTAACATTAATAGAAAGCCAAGTAATTTGTTTTCTTTTAAATACAACCCATTTTGTATGAACCTCATCAAGAAATCTGTCACTCATGAGAGCAATTCCTAACAGGAATGAATGGGTTGAAATCAATGGCATTTGGTGTGTTCTTCTCACAAAAGGAGGATTGATCTCTACTGGTCTTTGAAATATCCACTAAAAGGTAAAGTTAAGAAACAATCATCTCCTTCTAGTGTTACAGGACACTGGTTTGTCCCACATATTGCAAGAAAAATACACAGTCCAAGTTAGAAGGAGCACAGAGCAAGCAATTTAGATAAACCTGATCTTTTCTGAACTGAAGCCAAGTGACAGACGCACAAAAATCTGTACTGGACTTAAGAACCCATACTGGGGTGTTTCGGCATCACAATTCTCAGTGATGACAGGAGGATAAGGTTAATTTGCCAGACCTTAGCTGGTCCGCAATCCAGGGACAGACTGTGCCTCAGCTGAATACTGCTCTGTTTCCAGGAAAAACTGAATCACAATGCATGGAACACTTTCTAAACAAATCAGACTCCATTTCAATCAAGCTCATTAGTGCCAGCTCTGCTAAATGAAGGCGAGTGCATGAGGAGCCATTTGCACTTGCCCGCACCGGTACCTCCAGGAAGAGAAGAGTGCAAGGCTTTTCATCCCATAACTGCTGTGTCTGGAGCAGTGCAGCTCCTCCAACGTTTTGCCTCACAGCATAAACCATGCCAGATCTTAACCAGCTCTGCATTCACAGCACATAATCCACAACCCAAAGAAGCCACTTATGGATAACTATGAGGTGGCTGCATGAAGTATTTGCATTGTCAGCTCTCGCTTGGATTACAAGGCTCAAGTTACTCGGCATTTCACTTACAGAGATGCAAGTGGATACAAATTAATTCCTTTAAGTCAAGTTCTAGCCCTGAGGAAATGCCTGGAAATCCACGCCAACAAATTACTAGTCAGTTGCTCATGACAAGAGGAAACAAATGTGGAAAAAAAAAAACCCTATTATTCATGTTTTTGAAATACACATAAGGTGCAGAAATAACACTCATTGCACAGAAAACCTTCAACCAGGGACAGCTGATGCAGACACATTTGTCAGTGTCAAACTTACAAGCAGTGTATCTCTGAATTTAAACCTATACTGCTATTACACATTAAAATGTGAACCACTGACTGGAAGCTTATACAAGGGAGACCTACACTGCCTCTGAGTGTGCAGGAGAGAATACAAACTCCTTACATCCTCTAAAGCTGACTGCTCTGAAGGCAAATGACAGCCAAAAAAAAAATCCTCAAATTTATTTTTATGTAAGTAAATCTGATTTTAAAGCCTACCATTACCTTTGTGACTAGAAAACTAGGCATCTGAATATAACCCACTGCCATCACGCAATTTAAATGGACAAATTATCTCAAACTAAAACTGGAACAAACACCGCAACTAGTCCTGACTCTTGACTTCAAGACTGGAGTTTTCTAGCTTAACATGAAAATTGTGTACAACCCCCAAAATCTCACAATTACACAAAAAAAAAAAAAATAGCACCCCATGGCAGACAATTTTTGCTTTATTTTCTAAATGAGCAAGTAATACTCAGAGGATTTTAGAATGGTCTGGGTTGGAAGGGACCTTAAAGACCATCTAGTTCCAGCCCCCTGCCATAGGCAGGGAAACCTTTCACAAAACCAGGTTGCTCAGAGCCTCGTCCAGCCTGTCCTGGAATACTCACAGGGATGGGACATCCACAATTCCCCTGGGCAACCTGCTCCAGTGCCTCACCACCCTCACAGTAATTTCTTCTTAATATCTAATCTAAATCTGCCCCCTTTCAGTTTAAAGCCATTCCCCCTTGTCCTGTCACTCCCTGCCCTTGTAAAAAGTCCTTCCCCAGCTCTCTCTTGCAGGCCCCCTTTAAGTACTGAAAGGTTCTCTAAGGACTGCCTGGAGCTTTCTGTTCTCCAGGATGAACATCCCAAACTCTCTCAGCCTGTCCTAATAGGAGAGGTGGTCCAGCCCTCTGATCATCTGTGTGTCCCTCCTCTGGACCCACTCCAACAAGTTCATGTCTTTCCTGTGCTGAGCACCCCAGACCTGGACACAGCACTCCCGGTGGGATCTCACCAGTGCAGAGGGGCAGAATCACCTTGCTGGACCTGCAGGCCACACTCCTTTTGACGCAGCCCAGGATGCAGTCAGCATTCTGGGCTGCCAATGCACATTGCCAGGTCATGTTGAGCTTCTCTTCAACCAGCTTGAAACTGTTTGCAGAATGCAAACAAGAGTGATCGCTGGATGGAGTGAGAAGCACTGAAAACTTCACGATACACACTGCTACCATAAGCTTCACATCACAGACACCCAAAGTCAGCTGGAGACTAAGGCAGAGGCAACCACTCACCACTAAGAAGGTCTCAGGACCCAGGATAAACAGAACACCTATCATGTCATAGATGACCTAACAAGCTACCTATTTCCTCTTAGAAGAAAACTGACATGCAGGAGTGAATAAGTAGCTTTAATTTTTTTTCTATTTTGTTGCTAGGTTTAAGTGAGTTACATTTTGCATAGTGACTTGGAACAGTAACTATCATGCTATTGTTTCATTTTAAAAAATGATTAACAAACAGCTATACACAGCAGGCAGTTACAACCTCTCCCAAAAACCTATAAAAATTAAGTACTAGGCTGAATCGTAATGGGTCATTATTCTTTTGTTACTCACCTGTATTTTGCCAGGACACATGCACACAAGTTTAAATTTTCATGCTACTGCAATCAGCTACCCCACACAACAGCATAAAATCATACACCTCATTTTAAAACGTAAATAAATAAATCAAGGAGCCATATTATACCTTGACTCATATGCTGTAAGTTCGAGAGGGAACAGTTTGGAAGGGCTTTCCATAAGTATAATACTTCAATGGATGCCAGGACACAGAGCTCTTTGGTTGGCATTTGTTTTCTAAATCTATCTGCCTGCAAAGTGGGGAGAAAGAAGGAAGGTAGATTCATCATTTGTCCTTTAAGAGGCAACATGATATTCACAAACAATGTATCACAAACCTAATTTTAACTGTTTCATAAAGTTACCCTACAATTTTATGAAAATAAAGTCAGTGGTAACTTAGCCTAAAGATTTTAAGACTAAAAAGCAAAATCTTTCAACTAATTTAAGGGCTTACATATTGATCAAAATCAAAACTTCCTTGTATGCAGCCTGACTGGGTTTTACTGTATTTCTCAGTCCCAATACACAGACTGGATGCTGAGACAGTAATATCTGCAAGATCATCAGATGAGAACCATTTCCTAGACAACTCCTAGCTCTCAAAAACACCTAAGGCTTTCACAAACAAGACAAGATAAAAAGGAGTAAGAAAGGCAAAGCTAGAAGGAAAATTACCAAAGCAACTACAGTATCATGTATTTTTATCTTTAATAATTACTTTAGTTGTAGAGTGAATAGCTAATTCACATTTCCTTTGTTAGGTCCTTCAAACAACACTATTCTTTTTCCACCCTATTACTTCTCAGAAATTCTACAGAAGCAGCACAGCAGAAGAGACACATCCTTCTAAAGAAAATACTGAACTAAGAATTGAACTGTCATCACTGTACCAAAACAAGCCAGCCTATGCAAAAACTAACCTTTTTCACTGAAAATTGTTCAATCTGATTGTTTTTTCTTTTGAAAAGCTTCTGAACTTCCTTGAACACATTCTGAGCACCATTGACATCACCAGTGGCTCCCTGACACACTGCAAGAATACAGACACAAAAATATGTTAACACTACTGGGATATGAAACAGGAAAAATTAAGATTAGATATCATGCAGTCACAGAGGAAAACCCCCCCACACTCACCTCCAGAAAGTTATCTAGACTGAAGATTTGACCAACATGGTAATCCCAACTCCCCCAGGTACCTTTGTGATCATTAAGAAGTCAGTACTACTTTTTTATATCCATTAAAGGAAGCAATACCACCAAGCTTGTAAAGTGGTAATAATTCTATCTAGGTGGAGAGGGGTGTACAGGCAGGCATGTACACGTGTGAGCACGCAAGTGTTCATTATGGAAACAAACATAATTATCCAAGTCGAGCCTGGCACAAAGCCGCATGTGCAGAAGGCAGTGTGTAAGGCACTACGTGCACCAGCAAGTTTCCCAAAACAAAACAGTGCCAAAACCTTACCACATCACTGACTTACCATGTACCCAACACCCTGGATATACTCACCTGCTGTTAAATAAGCATAGTAGCACTGGGACCACCTGGATTCATTTTTAAGCCTTTCGAAGGATTCAAATGCGTCTTTGAAGTTCATCTCTATCATGCTGCACCAACCTAAAAGCAAAACTGATTTAATTTCAGGGAAAGTACAGTAATTCAAACTCGGTGCCAACAGTATCAAAACACACAGTTCTGTTGTGTTTGTATTGTTATGAGAGCTGCAGTTAGTTTAACAACTATAAAAGCAACTGGAAAATTAAAAACAAAACAAATGACATACAGTTAAAAGTCTGATTTAAATTTACTGGGAAATTTTGAATTAGAAGATTCCATAGGAAATAATGAATCCACATTTCAGAGCAGGAACAAAATTATATACCAAAAGCTCTCATTTTTAAAATTTAGATACTACATTTTGTAGAATGCTGAAACTTACAAAGCTACTACTTTTTCCTTCATTATTTTCCACTGTGACAAGATCCCATTTAAAGTTTGAAGCAACCTATCTTCTCTGCTCTAAGGACTTGTATGCAAATTAAGACCATATATCGTATCTTGTTATTGACAGAAGAAATGAACATGAAATACAGACCCTGCAAACTGTGAAGCTTCACTTAACTGATTAGTTTTTGGCACAGAAATAGTGAATCCACAGACAAGTCAGATGAATTTATTTCTAATTTTAAATTATATTCAGTAGGTGAACAGTTTGCCCTCGATCCCATAGTCTACTCTCTGATTTTACATCACCTTGTACTTGCAGATAATTTTATTATGAAAAAGTGTTGAATTCTACTTGTCTAAACAAGAAGATTATTACCATAATCTACCCAAGACACAGGCCAGTAATCTAAAACCTTTTTAAAAATCCTAGTAAGAAGTCTCCAGTTTGTTTATTGAAGCTGCCAGGCACAACTTGAAAGTGAGCTGTTTATGGTGTAAACATATCCAACATACCTATTTCATATAAGCAGACGTGTTGAATCTCCCTTTGGTCTGTTGCAAGTTCCAAAGCAGTATGAAATGAGGTCAAGGCACTATTAATTTGACACTAACAAAGGTGAAAGAAAAAGAAAAAAATTCAGACACCTGAGATTTAAAATTTGTTGGATAATTTAATCTTGATAAAGAAAAAATTCGTATTTCTTTTAACAGGTAGTTAAAAAAACCTAGAGTAGAGGAGTTTAATAGTATAATAGAGCCAGGTCAGGTCTCAACCTTCAACCTTAAAAATCAGTGACTGTGTTCCTCCTATGTGCTATTAAGTCCAAAATTCATTTGGTTTGTGCAGTAAGCTTTTAAGTAATCTCACTTCTACTTTTACTAGTCATTACACCTTTAAAAGTCCTATTTTTAGCATCTGCCAATGAAGTTTAGCTTTCTGCACAACAGGATACCTTTAGTGTTTGATTTCATTTATTTTGAACTTTTCACCTCTTCCCATATCCCTCAGAAACCCCTTTAAGCAACAGTTAATCGAGAAATATAAATGCTGCATGACACGTAAGAAGAAAAAAGCATATGAGAGAAAAACCATTTTGATAAAATCATTAGCTAGCAACAGCTTAGCAAAAAGAGCTGACATTTTTCTAAGAACTAGAATGATAGCTTTTTTGACTACCTGGTTTTCCTACTAGCATGGGACTTCTCCATATCAATCATTATGGGGGGGGAATGAAAATCAGTATTTAACTAGTTTTAAACATACTATATATTCCAATACGGCCTATACCATCTTTAATACTGTTCCTATATTTATTCTCACATACAATTACTATAATTTATACAATAGAAGAATTTTTAAGCCCCTCTCTGCTGACTAAGCATGTGAGCAAAGAAACCCTTGAAAATGCAAACTCACCATCTATGCAAGCATAACTGAATTAAAAAATTCCTACAAAAATCTGCAGCACTGAGGCTTAAGTCCAGGCACACACAGAGTTCTGAAGTGATTATATTAGGTTTTCTCCTTTGTCTCATCACGGAAAACTGGTTTAGTTGCTAAGGAATGATTTAACTGTAAATAATACACATTGCATCAAAACAGTCAAGCCAGCACAGAGTCACAGCTGTAGCAATATAAACACTGTACACTCAGAAAGTACAACAGTGATTGAAATAAAATGCTTGTTGGCAAGGCAGAAGAATATACAACACAGAAAGACAGGTGAGTTATATTTGCCCTCAAAATTGTCAGGGAGCCTGAGCCAAGTACACCTTGTTCACTTCTATAATAACACATTCTCTCCACTACACACTATTCCACTGATGCTGCATCACCCCAAAACAACTTCCCAGAAAATAACTGCTACGGGCCCAGAAAAAATAAATTAACATCTGTTTAGGACTTTATTTCTGGGCTAGGAATTCAAAAGCTCTGTAAATCCATGTTTTCAATGCTTCTGAGGAAAATGACAAAAAAAACCAAAAGAAAATCTAAATATTTAGTCCTCTTCATGGATACACTGCCTTCTAAACCCCTAAGCATTCCAAAATAGAAAACACTTATTCCATACAATGACTACTAGCAATCAACTTATTGTCTGCAATGCCGTACACCTGCCTGGGGCAGCACATGAAATACCGACCACCTGGCAATATACAATTTCAGTTTGTTGAATATTCAATCTTCTATAACCCACCTCTCTAACTCTCTAGATATCTCAAGTGTTTTGACATCTGCCTAAGTCTTCCTTCAGCATCAAGCTCATTTAATATGTTTCAGAGACATTTGTTAATAATTAAAGTTTCCATCATCTCCAAGGATTGCAGAAACATCCTGGAATATGAATTATTACTCTTGGTGTTAATTCTTAAATTAATTACTACCTGTTTACTGTTTAAAAGAAAAAAAAAAAAAGTAATTATAAAGTACTAGGAGTCTGCAAGTGTAACATCCTGGCTGCACCTGAAATTGATGTTCTTGAGATTTATAAATATATATACACACACTTGTAATTCCTTCAACAGGCATCACTCTCTTCGGCATAATACAAAGACAAAAAATGACTAATCCAGAAAATATGTAATATACAGGACGACATAACCATAAAGATGATTATTAAACCTAATGCGAGAACCCTGGTCTCACATTTCTGGACTTCAGATTGAAACTAAAAGCACTCCAACCCAACAACTAAGCATCTACAGAGCTTACCAAGACAAGGCGACTTCCCATGACAGCACACATTTCCCCAGAGTTGTTCTGAAATCTCAGGATACTTTCCCTCCCCCAGAACATCTCTATTCTCAATCACCACTCTGAATTTGTAAAGCTTTTAAGAAGTCATGCTCAGAAATAAGGGGAAACCAAAAATCAACGTCTAAAAGCTAACAATTTACACCAGAGGACATTATATGGACATTTCAAAGCTTGTATTTTCTATTCCTTAACACACTAAAACCTATTTTTCCTTAGACAAGTCACAAAATCAACCTAGAATAAAACTAGGATACTTTATAGCAACAAGCAACTAGAAAAGCCAGCACAATTCCTGAAAATAAACCTTGATGTTATGCATGCTATGCAAATTTCTTTACTTTAGACACCACTGTGATTTTCTGCCAGAAAGTTCATTTAAGACTTCTCAATGCTTGTTATTACTCTTGTCCTCAGTCTGCTTTTCTGTACCACACCTTCTCACTCCTAAATAAGAATGAAGCCACTGATACCATAAGATCTACAAAATGCATCTAAAAAGCAAGAGTACTTGTCAGCATTACATTTAAGCACACGTCACCACTGCACATTTTCAGTAGCCTGCTCATCAACCACACTTTAGCACACCTGAGCATGTCACCGGTGCTTTGCCTATCTGCTCGAGTATTTGGTACTTTTTCCTTCAGACCATTTACATGCACCTACAGCAATGGAAAATATGGATCAAGCCTCAGAACCTGAAGGTTTTTTCGCAGCCAAAGATCTCCTATTGTTTATATATATATATATTATATATACACACACACACAACACATACACACACAGAGGGAGTCTCTTCCTAATTAAAGCGAAGCAAACCTTGTCCAGTTCACAACTTTGCCAAACACTTTATTTTTGCTTTATACCCTTACTGCGCTCCACATGAAGCTATAAATCTATTTAACTATTGCTGAGTAGCATGATCGTAAAAGATTTTAAACAGTGCTGCTGATTAGAAAAAAAAAAGAAAAAAAAAAAGAAAGAGAGAAGGCAAAACTGGAAGCTGAAAAGCAGAAATGGGTAAGATCCAGAACACCACCTCTCACTCTGCCCTCTCCCATGCCACCACCATGCTCATCTTCCACTACTGGCTACAAAACCACACCTGAATAGTCTAAGTCCTGGTTTCAGAATTAAATTGGTATTTATTAACATGACGATAGTATCAGACAATACACATTTAGAATGCGGGTGGCAATATTTTTACTTTCACAGTAATAAGAAATGTCCACATATACAGCCAGAAACTCTGTATTTCAGACTAGTGGGTTTGAGCCGCTATTATACCAATTATATTTTTATATGCCTTTCAGGCCTAAGTATAAAACATTATTCTCACTTGTCTGCAGTAGTTTAAGCTTACATGAAACATCACTATCAGCTTTAGTGGAAAGTTATTTCAAAGATAGAAACTGTCAGACCTTCACAAAGAAATACTTTTGAGGCTGGAATATGCACCATATAATCACAAATCAAGCACAGAAATGTCCATAAAAGCAGCCTTAGTGAATTATGCAAAAGTCAGTAAAAATGCTGCTTTTAATACACAGTCTCTTAACCTACTCTTTGGAAAGAAGAAAGACATTTGATCAGCCTAGCACTACAACCTTTAACTTTCTGGTGCACTTTCATTCCAGTCTTCCCAGATTATCCTCCTTTCCTTTCCCTTAACTCGCTCAATTCAATAGGCTCCAAATGCTTTCACACTTTTTTCTTGAAAATGTGAATCTGGGGAAAAAAGCCGACAGATAATCTGCTCCACATTTATTGTACCTGTAAGGCTATTTCTTCGAAAACTGAAGTTTGCTAAGAGTTTTACTGACTAATATCCATTCATGCTTTTTGGGGCACAAAGTATTATTCAGTCCCATGCTGTTCATTTGTCTTTTATAGACAGGAAGACTTCACAGAGACAGTCCTTTCTCCCTGACTGCCTTCCTCGACAATTTCCTCCTTTGTCAGGTTTGTGTCTCCCTGTCCAGTCCTGAATTACTGCTCCTGCCTTTTGAACAGTTTCCCTGTCTCCAGGTGTCCATGGCTGAACTACACCCCTTACTGTATTTTTTCTCCATAGAAAAGAAAAAACGCATACATAGATTATGAAGGCTTCCTAATGAAAGCTGACTACACCATCAGCTGAAGGTTACACTAAATGTGTGCAGGATCAAAGGAAAAAAAAATTCAAGGGACTGAGTACTAGACTAGCAGGCCCTAATGCAAACCCTACAACCATAAAGGGAACACACAACGTCTTCTGCATAACATCTAAGCTGCCTTTTATCTACCTGTACTATTAAATTTTATCACAGAACTGTTAAAAGATTATGTTAAAGAAAGACTCTAAAATATATAAGCTTCAGCTGAAGGTATACTTTCAAGTGCATATAAAACATAGTTTTGGTCAGCCACCTGAAATAATATCCCCTGCCCACTGGAAAGAATTTAAACCTACCTGTGCATTAACAGTTTCAAGGAAGGCCAAATAAGCACTTCCTAAGCTTTGCAGGAGCTCTCACTCACCTTGGAAAGGAAATGAGGAGGAAATTTCAACTCAGCATATTAGCCTGTAATGTGAGAGTGTCTGTGCACTTCTGGTTCAAAATCACAGAATCACAGCATCGTTTAGGTTGAAAGAGACCTCTAAGATCAGAGTCCAACCTTCAACCAACCACCATCTTGTCAACTACACCACAGCACTGAGAACCACATCTAGTCATTTCTTGAACACTTTCAAGTACAGTGACTCACTCCACCACCTCCCCACACAGTTTGTTCCAATGCTTAACAACCCCTTCTGTGAAGAAATCACTCCTGATGTCCAGCTTGAACCTCCCCTGGCTCAGTTTGAGGCCACGTCCTCTCGTCCTAGCATTCATTGCCTGGGAGAAGAGGTCAATCCCAACCTGGCTACAGCCTCCTTTCAGGCAGTTGTACAGAGTGATAAGGTCACCCCTGAGCCTCCTTTTCTCCATGCTAAACAACCCCCAGCTCCCTCAGCTGCTTCTCACAGGACTCGTGCTCCAGACCCTTCACCAGTTGTGCTGCCCTTCTCTGGACACACCAACACCTCAATGTCTTTCTCGAATTGAGGGGCCCAGGACTGGACGAAGGACTCGAGGTGCAGCCTCACCAGGGCCCTCTCACAGGGGGACAATCGCTGCCCTGGCCCTGCTGGACACACTAATAGGCAGTGGATGCTGTAAGACCAATGCCCAAATTCAGGACACATGTAACAAGTGTGTTGTGCAGACACACAGTGCAGCTCCCCATGCCACTGCCACCAGTCACATTCCTTCCTTCGTTATTATGCCAACAGCATTTAAGCAAATTAAGCTGGCAAAGTCCTACCAAAATCCACAGAAGAGCCCGAGACACTTAAACCCAGAACATTTAGACACAGCAAAACTGCTGTGACAGAGCACCACTTGGAACAAAGAAATGATGGGGGGAGGGGGAAGAGGCTGCTGAATGGAAAAGCTCTCATGTAAACACACGTGAATAGCAAACGGACATTTTAATTCCTGCTAGCAACCAAAAAGCTTTCTGCTGACTAAGGGCATGGCTACACAGCATAATGCACAGCATTCTGCCCGCCTGAGCTAACTTAGTGAAGTTTAGCTCCAAGTGAATGGAGACAGTGTGGTCATGTTAACTATCTCCATACAGTATTTGTGCATTAAATAATGTGGTAATATTACATTTAAACAACTTTCCTTTGAAATATTACAGTTCTCCAGAAAGGGACTGGCTACACAAAACTGACACTTATCCCAAATATATCCTCTTTCTTTACACATATACTCAATTTATTAACAACTTATGTTTAGGCTTTTGCCATAACTTGCCCTGAAAGCCAGAAGAATAATTTGAATTTTATTCCTCATTACATTAAAATACCAAGTTATTCCCTGCATTCATTGTGTAGTTATTCCCAACAAATTTGATTTTTACCATAAGAATGGAACAAGCATATAAATGAATAAAACCCACTAAGGTCTTTCCTATTCAGGCAACAGCGATACTTTCCCAAAACCAACAACTTGCCTGTGACAATGTAATTCCCAAATAGCACCATTGCTTTCAAAAAGACAGCAAAAAAAAGAAAAACAACATGCAAATCCCATGCAAGAATATGCCTGCTTAATCTGAGAGGCCACTGAAGCCTGCTCCTCTGTTCTGTTACTAGGTCTCTGAAAATACTGAGCTACATTTGAAAGACTTAACTGTAAGTCTAGCAAAGAACGACCACCAATATCAACATCTCAATTAGCTCTTGTAATTATGATGTTGACATGAAGGGTTTGAACATTCTGGGCTTCTGCTTTTGTGTTAGGTTTTCTGGTTCATGTAATTGCTCTGAAAATATTCTGGTCTGATAAAAGCAGCAGCTAGGAGTTGAGTAGTACTTCAAACAGATTCTTAGAGAATAATTCAACCAAAATCCACAAGGCTGCTGCAGTGTTTGAATAGTGCTTTGCAATAGCATTCACAAACACATTTTCAGTGACTACATTTCTGCCCAGGTCAGAGCTCACCCTTAGTAACAGAGAACATCCTGGTGTGACCTCTGAAAAGCAAAGCAGTTATTTAAGGGAAATTACTGCAGAGAATTAACTGTATATGAACAATGCATAGAACAAAGAGGAAGAGAAATACTATGTACTCAGCAGATAATACTCAATTTTAGCTTGACAAGCAAAACTGAAATAGCTCAAGAAACGTGAGTGGCCAAATGCACTTCCTTTTAGCACAGAGTCGCAGAAGTATCAAGTAGCTGAAAAAGAATTTCAAAATGTCGTTAATTCAGATAGATCTAGTGGAATAGCAAGTTTTGCACGAGAACTTAAAACTAGGAAGGACTTAATCCGATCTTTCTTACCTTTCCATGTATCTGTATCTAGGCACAATCTGCTGAAGCTTGCATAGTTCATTCACATCAGATAAACACAAGAAATGACCAGCAAGAAAAATCAGTCTAAAGGATGAAAATGTGCAATACCTCTAATCGCTGTATCCTTCCCTTGAAGAACATGAACAGAGAAGAATTTGGATAAGCAGATTCTTTTTTGGCAAGAATTTCTTTTGCCTCCTTCAATCCTGCCTTGTTATCGCTGCCATCAAGGGCAAAAAAGGGACGGACGACTGTGTGGTACCACAACAGAGCTAATCTAAAAGAAATATAAGAGTAAAAAGGATTACAGCTTGTAAACAGAAATTTAAGGATAACATTCTACATAGACAAACTTTTAAATCATTCTGAAAGACAAAGATAGATATTAATCTTTTATTATACAATCTGGCTTTATACTTTGAACACAATACTACTGCCATACATCAATGTACTCCTAAACTGCACCTGAACATACAATTCAGTGCACGTTACCCAAAGGCAAAGTAACAATTGAGCTCATAGCATCAAAGCAGTTGAGCCTTTAGAACTCAGCAGATTTTAGAAAAGAAAAACCCACAGGAAAACTTTGAAACCTAACTCTTCGCTAAAGAGGGAAATAAAAAAAAGCCAAACAAACAAAAACCCCAAAACCAAACAACAAAAAACTAGACCAAAATCAACAAAAAACCCTAAACACACACCAGCAGATACTTGAAATCAATACGAAAAAGAAATACATCCTGTGTTCAGAAGGGCAGATATTTACATGACTTTCATTGCTCCTGGAAACAAATGCAGAGCACAAAGATTTCCAAGACTATCTGAAGGAGGAAACATTCCCCAAATATATCATTTTTCTTGCCCAGAAAGGAAAAAGATCAACAGGAACATTTAATCCTAATCTTTCTTAAACAAACAGAAATCCAATTCTTCTCCTGAAGCAGAAGATACTTGAGCTCTACTGTCAATGTTTCAAAAGTGACACCTGATGGTACCTGCAGTAGGTCCAGTAATAAAAGCATTAATTTGTAGATATATCTAGATAATGGAATAATAAAGCCATTTATGAGAGCAGTTTAAATTAAGTCTGGCTAACCCTTCAGCTCTTGAAAAGACCTGAGCACAGTATGAAGTCTTGGGAAAAAGGCTACACACAAAATACTCCCTTAAAAATACTATAAGGAATATCTCATTTTACTGAGATACTAAAACAAAAGAAAAATTAAAACAATTGAAAATATTTTGGGTTAGTAGTAAGAAAAAAATGGCTAAATGAGATCAATGACTCATACTAAGTAGTACGCTCTCCACAGCAGAGAATGTAACTCAGGTAAATTCACACGGCCTTCAGAGGGAGCTTTTATTTACTCTGCTGGCATTTAAATTACAGGACATTAGAACTGCAGGTACTGAAGAATACAGCAAAATAGTGACCCAAACCCCAAATACATGTAAATAATTAACAGCAGAGATCTCGTACATTAGTAAGTGATGAATTTACTAAACCATGGTACATTAAACAACAAACTATCGGTTTATTTTACCTGCTCTTGTTTCCTTTAAAGCAACATGACTTTTTGGTTTTGACTTTTTCTCCGTTACTTACTTTTAGTACTAAGTTATCTACCAAAGCATTTCAATATAGCTACTCACGTAGCTAAAGGGGCCTTCATGTCCTTACTTTCACTTGCATACATCAGTGAGGAAAGCCCCTGTAGGCGGTCTCCAGGAAAACCCAGCAGGTTGATGATTTTGAGCAGGTTTGGGGGCACCATGGATATGCAAAGATGAAAAAGTCCATATCCAAAGCTAACAGCACCTTTCAGTCTGTTTAGCGAATCCTCCGTTACACCTTCTGCAGCAATATGATTATCATTTGCAGCGTCAGAAGTCAAGGATTCCTGAGTTGTTTTCTTCTGATATATTTCCTGAAGTGTATTAATGTCCGTATAGCACTTATTGTAAATTTTCCAGGCTTTTCGGAGTATCCACCCACCTTTTATGTATGCTAAAAAAATCAAGAAAGAAAAGAAATACTTCAAGGACGTATTTCAGAAGCGGAACATCCAAAATAGTAAATGCTATTTTCCAAGCCCAAGATGCTCTCTCTATTCACCATAACTTATCATACAAGGGACTTTGTAATAGCTACCGTGCCCTCAGAGAGGTCTTGCATACTGGGCACTACGAAGCTCAGTGTGTGCAACCACAGACTTTACAGCAGCACACAACACAAAGGCACCTCCAGTCAGGAATGTGGCAGTACAGCTGTCAGAGAGAAAGAGAGCAATCAAAGAACTTAATGCTGGATTTTGCTCCACTAGAGAATGCAGATGAAATGACTGCCTAGCAAACAGAGAGAAGCAAAACTCAGAAGAGATTACACCTCCTCTCTTAAACCCAGACTGTGTTAAAAGACAGTTGATGGGAAAATACCAAGGAAAGCCTTTTCTTTGGGTTAGACGGTAAGATTTTCAACGTTATCAATTCTGTGCCCTTCACATGAACACAGTGCCTTACAATTAAGGAAAAAAAAAAAAGAAAACCCACAAAAATTATATGGTTTTAAAGTATTTTTCAGTTGCCTAACTTCCTAAATTTCAAATGCAATATGGGTACCTGAATTTTCCTAGAAATCTGGTCCTAAGCATTCTCGGTCTGTGATCTTTATAGCAGGGTAAAGAAAGGGCCGACATCAAAAGATGAAGATGTTCAATTTGCTTATTTATACAGCAATCATCTTTGTTATAAGCATACCCTTTAATAATGATAAGTGTTAAACATGAAACAAATGGAGAATATCCTTGCACACATTAACTGTAAAAACAGACACCAGCATTTTGGCTGTGACAGAGCCTTGAGAGTTAGGAACTGCAGTGACAAAGACTAACTAAAAATAAAATAAAAACATGGTTATAGCAGCAGTGTTCTAAACAAATATAGCCAGATTTGCAAAGATCAGTGTTATAACTAATGCCAGAATTAGACCATAACAGGTGGGGTGTGTCAAAGAAAAGCAAGATGCTATTAATAGCAAACGCTATAAGAGCCTTTGATGTCTTTGACAAAAACCCTTCCAAATCACAAAAAACCCTCAACATTTCTAGAGAAAGCAACATCACAGACTAGACTGCCTCTTTTTGGATTCTTGTTATATGAGGAGGGGATAAAGCTAGTTTGATAGTCTTAAAAAACTGTACTGAGAAAGACTGTAAAATTTGTATTCTCAGTTATGACAGAAGAGTTTTCTCAACATGAACTTGGAAGCATTGAAAAAACAACGAACCCTCTCTTGAGATGCACATAAAAGCATTAGAATAAAAAACAGACCCCCCCCACCGTGATTTGGCTGCATTACAAGACTAACATTACTCCAATTTTAAGCAATTAGGTCACTTTTTGGCTGCACAGAGTACTTTAAAAGTTATGTGGTTCACCACAAGATGAATGCTCACACAACTATGCACAGCAATGCAGCACAAAGGTAATAAGAAAACCCCACATTTTACTTATCCTACAGATAGTGATTCTGCCCAGAGCCAACCATTGTGTTCCAATGCAAGCATGAAATGGAAAAGATGTGGTATGGCGAAAAAAAAGTACAGTTTTACACTTTACTTCCATTGGTATGCTGTCATTAACAGTTCACTAACACAGCACAACCGTAATTGGTATGATATTGATATACCAATATAAAACAATCCAAGAAATTAAAACATGGAATTTCTGACTTTTTAGACATAAAAATTAAATCAAGCCAAATCACTGACTTGATTTCCCAATTTGAAAGTAGTCAGACCTGTGACAGCAGTGGTAAATACCAAGAAAAGGTAGTTCAGTATTGCCAGGGGAAGCTAATGTCAACAGGTCTGCCAACAACTTCATGATGAAACTATTTCTAATACATTCACGAGGGTGGAAAAGAAAATATAAAATGTGTTAAGCATATGAGAAACCAACTTGCGTGGCATCATATGCTTCTTGTCAAACTGTTCCAGGAAGAAAAACACAAGGAATTTTTCACCCATCCACTGATCAGAAATATTTGTCTCCTGGGTTTGTTTTTTTTTGTGAAATTACACTCATTTCAATAATCTGGCTGCTATTTCGGTGAGGAAATACAATAAAAACAAAGAATGTATGTACATAAACAGAAAGATAGTACACTTTAAAACACAAAATAATGGATCCAATAGCTCAGCAATGTCAGTAACTAACAGTCACTGAGGTAGCATTTAGCTGCTTGGAATTTTAACTAAAGATTTCAGGTATATTTTTTACTCAGTAGAATAACCCAAATATACTGCATGTTCTGCAATTCTCTGCTACCCACTTCAGTCCTCTGAGCTGCAGACAAGAGAGAAAGGGAACAGACACCACCTTCAATTACAGCATCCAACCCAGTTATGCATCTGCAGAATACATACTGAAACAAGGGAAAAAAGCTTCAAGAGGGAGGGAAAAAGTAACCATCACAAACAAAAACCCAGAACTGCATCGAAAATAGCAAGAAAACCCTTCTGCAGCAAACACACAAACTAGACAGAAATATCCCCTGAATTTCTGCTAGCAAGAAGCAAACATTTTCTTGATGCCATAGCTTGGAATGAAACAAGTCTGCACATCACAGAAAGCATTACATCCTTGCCTGAAAATCTTAAGTGTTATTTTAAATAATCTGAATGTTATTTCCCCATTTCCCTTCAGCTGATCAGCAGAGTTTTCAATCTGGTCTGTCTGCCATCTCTCGGTCTTCACTGATTTGGTAGGAACCTGAGATACACTCACACTTTCTATATGACCTTGACCACATTTTCTATAAACTTACAGATAAAAGCATATTTTAAGATTGTGCAAGAGATGCATGAATGCATGAAAACATCAGAAACAGCTCTGCAGTCGAAAGGAGGGGTTTGTATTCAACACGACAGGATTACCCTCTTTGGCATGCAAGGACGCACTCTGGTGACCAGAGAGTAAGAACTGATTCAGCAGTTCCATGTTCAGCACACTCATTTAAAATTGCTTTCATTGGCACTTTGTCACCTCCCTGAATTGTCATGAACAGAATACATATGGAACATCAGGATTTTCCCAGTGGCCTGGATTTAACAGTCTCTTTTATCTTGCAGGCCACAAAGCACACAGATGCTACTCCTCTTCATCCCAACTCTTCCAACACCTCTACGATAACATGCAAACACTTGTCTAAGGAGAACCAATTGAATATGATTATTGGTATGAAAAAAGCAAAAAAGCCCTAATTTGTAGTAATCCATCTCATTTCTTACCACTACCTACACAAAGGTGGAATACCTCTGTAAGTGTACCAGTCTTGGAATGTTTCAAATGGAACTGTGCTCCTCTTACAAAACAATTATTTTTACTGATAGTCATATGGCAAATTAAAGATCAAGCTTTATTAAAAAGACATCATGCTAAAATACATCTAAACATGAAAGCCACATCACACCTGATAACTCTTGTTTTACAAACGAGAGCACAGCCAAGTAGACTTGACAGTCTGCTACAATTATTTGTCTTTGTAGACGATCTATCATGGATAGAGTGGATTTTCGTCCATCAACCTGTTTGGAATACACAAACACATGGCACAGAAAAATATTAATGAAGATAATACACAATACTTGTCTAAATCTGAGAAATTAAAAAAATCCAAAATTAACTGCAAGTGGTAGTACTGCTACTAAATTAACTCAGCATTCTGAAGTTCAAAACTATGCTAAAATTTCTCAGACAGATCATCAAGTAAAATCCTACTTAACAGAGAAATTTTACAGCATACTACCAGTTATTTTTCCCAGGGTTCTACAATTGTCAGAACACATTTAAATTTCATTTAATTATTACTAAATGCATAAAACAAGTGGTTAAAAGATATTAGACAGGAAGAGCACAGAAAAGGGTGTATGACAACTGGCAGGGAAAATACAGTGTCTCTTAAGAGCAGAGAGTTAAGTACGACAGGTTCAACTCTTTTTACCAAGCAAACTAAACACTGAAGAGAAATGGCTTCTTTTTCTGCTGTGGTTCTGCTGTGTCACACTAGGCAAGCTGCTCACTGGATGCTTCTATACAACTACTTTAACTTGTTCTGAATCTCCATGCTTTATTCTTCCTTTATTATTTAGAATGAAAAAGCTAAAAAAGGAAGGAAAATTCCCTAGGAATATGCCTGGCTCACAGCAATCTGCAGCCTCAACGTCACAACTTTTGAACATTACTAGAGCATGGATGAATTAAAGTTAGCCTGAATTAGACAGGCTACAAGCTTCCTGAAATAATTTTACTAGGTCACAAATTTTACACGTTCAGAAAACAATTACTAACATCAACACAACCTGACACTTTAGAAGACATTTTACTCGTCTGAGATTGAGTATTTCAGAACAATTAGGAAATCCCAGTAAAATATTTGATTTAATTTCCAAATTTATTATTAGTCTCAACTGCTCTTCACATACCAAAAATCTATTCAAGATATAAAGAGGACAGAAAGGAAGTTTCCAAAAAAATTTAACCAGTACACAAATTATGTTCTTACATTCCTTTTAATTTTATTCTTGATTGTTTCTATAACTCCAGCTTCTTCACTTTCACAAAGTTTCTCTGTAGCCTTTAAGTCATCACATGCCAGTTGCATCTTCTCCTCTTCAAATGTCATCATGGCACTCTATCAAAAATCAAGCACATTTGAATGATAAAAATCACAAATACTTTTATTTGTACAAAAGCTGTGGGATAGTGAAAGTTTTCATAAAAACTGGACAATAAAACTTTTTTAAACCGGAGTATTAATACACACACATCAGTACAAATACTTCTAACACAGAAACATCAAACTAGAAAATTGAGTTCTTTACCAAAATTTCAAGACAAATCAACTCTGAACATATCAAGTGTTAACATCCATCTTAGAGCTTCATGTACAGTCAAACCGAATGCACTGTCATATTACTTTAGGCAGAAGAAAAATTTCTATAAATTCATTTTCAATTTTTGTTATGTAAGGCATGATTTGCATCTGTGCAGGTATCTGTTTTTATGTAATTCATTCATATAAATAACAGGCCTCCAAAGTCAGTAACAACAAACAGCTATGAAATTCTTCAAAATAACAGCCACAGTCCCTACATAGGTAAGAAGAAAAACAAACCACATCTGACTCCAACTACTGCTGAACCAACTGAAAAAAAATTTCAGGACAAGTAACTTCTTTTCTTGGAGCTTATTAAACAAAAGCTCTGAATGACACAGGCACACCAAGTGCTGCTGCTGCTATACTTAGAACAGCAGCTAAGCAAGACACTTTCAAGATCCTCTGATGCTGCATTGTGATGTTGCACTGGTTCAGCACATCAATTCAGATAAGCAAGCCTGAAAGATTCTCTTTCTCCCCTCCACTGACTTAAAAGGAAGCATATGCCCCAGGAGGTTTCCTAATCAGTGTATTTTTCCATATTGCATACTAGAGAGAATTCATATTTATTTCATTCACAAATCATGTATTTCTGAGATATTATAATAAATTCTGTCCTTCAAAAGAGTATTACCACAGATAATTTCTGGTGAGATCTAAGATGAAGCAGCGAAGTCAGAATAAGGACAGTCTAAAAAACAAGATCCAAACACTTTCTAATACACCTGCTCAGTTTTTACACATGCCATTATAATTTCTAATATGTTATATTAAAAAAAAAAGCATTTAACAAACCTAACTTGCTCATTATGACTTTTTAGTCAATCAATATTCTCAGTTCTCATCTATCCAAAATGGAAGCAATGTGAATGCATTGAATTAACAACTTTCACCCAGAAGTATGGATGGACAAATCTTCAATAGCAAAAGTTACCAGAAAAACAGGCATTCCTGAGTTTTATTTTAATCAAATAAATAAATAAATAACTCCACTGCTCACTTAAGAGAACTTTTTATTACGGCTCTGTTAATGGAGCACATAAATATTTAATACATTTAAGAAGCTGAATTGCAGAATCTTTTCTTTCTATTTAAACCACATGAGTAAACAAGCTTTACATAGCATAATGCCTTGTTCTCTAGCTATGCTGAATCTAAAAATTTGGAGAAAATTAGTTCAGAAAAAGAAACAAATTTAGAGTATTATGAACACATGCACTCACACACAACCATGAACCTCAAGAGATGTATACTCTGTGCTCTCATCTACTCACCAAAAAACTGACAAAACTGGCTCCAAAACTCATTAATGGGCTATGGTTTCTGTAAAGAAAACAAAAAATAGTTACTACATTTGTACATATTTCCTGTAATAAAGATCCATATTGAATTTCTTGGGTTTAGCTTACATGTTTGTAAATAAATTTTGGTGGGTTTTTGGTATCAAGTTACAAAGATATCTGCAAGATATAATGGAAACAGAAAACCAAAAGCTTCATATCTTTTACTATACTGAATATATCTTTAAAAAATAATTTTTCAGGTATTAAGATACAGTTATTTTAAGAAAAACCACTGCCATCAAAAGACGTTCCGTTCGAGTCAAAAGAAAAAGCTACAGAAAATTAAAAATCTGCCAATTCTACTCTCCTCCTGTGATCCATCACTACGATTTTGTAGACAAATGTTAGCTGGTTCTGTTAAGAGATTCCCATTTCCATCTGTTTCTATGAATTTAAGTTAATCTACCCACTAAAAAAATGCATCTAATACATAATGAAGTTGTTGTAATACAAGGTTCTCACAAGGCTTATGGTTTTGTAGCTGTTTTGTTTCAAGCTCAGAAACCGTATCTTACTACACTGTGTGGAACAGCTTTAAGATGCTTCAACCTATTCTGTTCACAGGGCTATTCCCAAAGGGTGAAATCACAGCTAGATCAAAAACTTCAGGCAGCCAAAACCTTGGTAATACATCATATAGGTTTCAAGCTTCAGGACTACTGTAGTCACACAGACCATGAGGCCACAGTAATGCCACATTGAAGGCATTTGAAGAAAAAAAAATAAATTAAATGTCAGGACCTCAGTGGTACCACTGATTCACATTGTTCAGTGGTGGGCTGTCAGGTTATAAAAAAACACAGACTTCCAGGATTTAAGAAGTATAATTTAGGCTACAGAAACATATATTGCTACAATAAAGCACTTAATTTGTTTTCAACTTTATTCTAGAAGCACTATATTAAAGCAGAGTTTTAAAACAGCACAGGTACTTGAAAAACACGGAGAAAGAAGTAAATTGCTAAAACACAAATTTCCAGTAGTGAACCTGTATTATACAATGCAAGACTAGAGTTTAGCTCTTTGGGGTTTTTTTTATAAAAGAAGCAGTCAGCAATGTCTCCCCTCCCACACACCTTTTCTCCCTTCTGATTTAGCATAAATATCTAAAAGCAAGGCCACGAACAAGAATAATAAAGAAAAACAGAGAAGACAAACAAAGCATGTTGTAACAGGAAAAATCCTTCCCTTTCAATATACACTTCTCAATTCTGTATATACACCTAAATATAAGATCAATACAACTTGTCACATTTTTTCATTATTTTTTCCAAAGGAAAAATAGGTTGGATGCTTGCCCCTTTGTTAGCAGGCAACAAAGAACAGCTGCCAGTAAATGTCTCTGCTACTCAGTACCTGGACTGTGCTCCTCCAGCAGCTGTGTTACACAGGGCAGCAGCAATCAGCCACACAAATTGCACTTGCTGCAGCTGGCACTTCCAGCATGAACTCTCGCTGCAGAGGGCTTGGGCTCCCTCATAATCCCTTTTTCAACTCATGAGGCGTGTGGGACCATTCAGCAGCCAGTCCTACCACCATACTCCCAGCACAACCTTCACCGCACGTTTCAAGGTCACAGCTGCGTTATCAACACCCAACTGATCTAAAACTAACAACATCGCACAGATCGTTTTTATGTCTGTAAGTATGAAGCTGCATTTACATCATATTTCAAACAAGCTCAGAAATAACCCAAACGTTTCATTTTTGTGTTTCCTCAGACCCACATACACAGAACGCAAGCAGTTCTGGGGGTTTAAAAAATGTTAAAATAATGTTAAAAACTGACACAGCTAACTACAGTTGAGAGCCAACTGGTCTTTAAAGACAACAAAATAAACTGAAGCAATGAAAATTTGCCTAAGTATTCCAATGTATATTTGTCTGAGTACAGCCGAGTTTTTTCCCCAAGTACATACTTATCTTTTTCAACTGATCTTTCAAAACTGCTTCCACACTTGCACTCTTGACACTCACTGCTACTTCTGTTCCCAATTCAACCCCCATGATCAAAGATGAAACAACAACAAAAAAATCAAGAGCCACATCATTATTCCATTCTGAAATTATCAGCAGCTATAATACATGAGGTAAATGTCACAGATCAGTTCTTTTTAATTTTCAGTCACTCAATCTATAAAAAGCATTCCCATTACAGCACATATGGGCTGTAGCACAAAAGGACCCCGAAGCAAGAAAACACGATGCATAATATTATCCTATGTCTGGGAGATGCTTCTGTTGAGACCATGGAGTTTGGCAATCAAAACATCAAAACTTTACTGTAGGAGTCCCCCACACAGAGTTTGTGTCATCACTAAAAAAAATAAGGAACACTTCTAGCACATTGCTACATAGTCACTGGGTAGAGACTATAATCGCAGCTTTATGGAAGATCATTTAGTAAGGTAATTCTAGCGTTTAAAATACAATTTTAAACAACAACCACGTTATGTGTTCAGTCATTGTATTACATTGACTGATAACTTCTTCAACAGTTCAAGGTTCTTTTCCTCAAGAGCTAGGAAAAAAGTTTGCAATGGCACAGTATTGTCCCAGTAAAAACTGAGCTGTGACTAATGATGACAGTACATTTCTGGGAAAAACACAATCCCACAAAAATGGCTCAAGCTCCTTGTAAGTGACCTTCAGATTCAGACATGAAGTTTCATCCTTTTTGACAAACTCTAAAGTTGTTAAAACACAAAAAAATGAGGCAGCACTTGAGAAGATACTAACAGCAAACCAAGGGCTGCATCAATGCTGACAGGAGCTATGGAACCAAATACAAATTAACACCGAGGCACTGCACTACCCAAGTTGTCCTCACAACTTTGAAAGCAATAACCTCCATCAAGCAAAGAAAAATCTCAAGACTTTTAATTAGCTCAAAGATGAAAAGAAAAAAAAAAAATCAGTCTCCAGACATACTTTATAAAACACAGTTAGCAGTTCACATAGGAAACTAGGACTTGGAAAGTAACTTTTTTATAAGAAACTATGTTATTAACACCATTACTGTAAGATACCACAGTAATAGGTCCTACATATCAATGAAGTTCGCATGTGTAACTAAACTTCAGTCAAAAACTTAAGAGCACTGAAGTAGAACTTTCTTCCAGACATATAAACTAGCATTACACAAGACATTGCTTCTCCCAATAAACACTGATTGATTTGCCTCATTTCATAGCATATCTTTAAGGTATTAACTCACTTTCAGAAGAAGGGTGTTTGCTATGCCCCATTTTCACACATGACGATAACATTCAGGGGTTTTAAGCCTTGGCTTAATAACGCTGAGATAATACAGCCCAGTTTCACAATAAAAAATACATCAGAACTGAAGCACATAAAAACAAAAAAAATCCATTACTTCTCAGTATTTTCTTTTTTTCTACAGTTATTTCCAAGACAGTGTTTCACTTCTTCACATCAGCTTCTAAAGCTACTACTGCCTAGTTCAGGTTTAAATTTAGAGTAATGTAATTAACTTGCCAACATTTCCTCACTGTTTTCCCCAGTCATTGCTACTTTAACCACAGTTCACCAAGAATTCCAGCCATCATACTGAGAGTGATGCTCAAGTTGAAACAAAACAAATTAATTTTGTCCACAAAGTGGGAGAATAAAGCAAAATGGCATAATTCATCTAAGTTCACAGAAAAATATAGAAGCAGGAACTGAATATCTTAAAACAAGCCAGAAAAATATGTAAATAGAAAGGTAAGGAATTGACTGCAGCAATATAGAAATCCTTTGGCCATTACTCCATCACAGATTATTCTAAAATGTATTCTAAAAATTGTTTGTGAGACTACAAACATGACAGATCCACCAGTAAGTACACCTCTCATCCAATACTGGTATATTAAATACCCATGGTAATATAAATGTCATGGAAGCATCACAGTATTAAGTCACATTGAGAACTGCAAATATCAGATCTAGGTTTAGTTTACATATCATAATCAGCCCAAATTTGTTTTGTTAAATGAACTCTTAGCATACATTTCTATTTTCACTAGAAATACACAACCAAAAGAGATTTAGGAATATAAAAATAGTTCTGTGGCCCTGTTCTATCCAGTTTTTATCCAATTTTTGTTTTGTCCTTCTGCAAATTAATGAGAGATTGTTTTGCTCTAACTTCAGGCTGTGAACTTTAGATGCACAATATCAAAACACTGGAGATTAGGAGAAGCATTTTCAATTGCATCTTTACTTTAATAGTTACTAGTTACAAAGGTGAGAGACAAGCTAGTTATAACATCTCAGCAGATTTGTACTAACTCTCCACTTGCACTCTCATAATCTCTAAGAATTAGGGAGTTTAGAAAAACCTTTTGTTTCCAACCTGACCAAAATAACTTTCCACGACAAACTATGACAGCTTAAGTGACATCATGTAACTTCTTTAATTTCTTGGAGCTCCTGAAGTAGATTAAAACAAAAACACATCTATCCTATCACAACAGCCTGAAATATTTTACCAGAAACAGTAGATTAAGGAATGGGTGCACTAACAAGAGTAAAAAGTCTTTACAGCATTTGTATCTTTCACAGAGTTAATTTAATAAGATCCGCTTACTATCACACCTCTTCTGCCATCTCCACCAATCCTGACTTGTAGCCTCTGAGTTATAAACCTAGATTTTACTTTAGCTTTCTGTCATCTCCCCTTGGACTTCTAGCCACCAGATACTGCTCCATATGACAAACAGATCTCTCAACCTCCCTCTATCCTTTCTTCTGGCAACACCACCTGTCTCTGTCATGAAGGCCACAAAACTAAGTGTCACACTCAACGTGATCATCTCTGTGTACCCAGATACTGGAAGATTTAAACTGCAGAATGCTTAAAATATTTCTAATCTATCCACATAGCTGAAAAACTGATGCAGGTTTTACGTTCATCTTTATTACTATTACTCTGCCTAGCCTTGAGCAATGAAATCTCACCTTGCTGAGGTACGCTTTTAGAATATTGCTACTAAAAATCACTTCCTTTGTAAATAACTCCCCTTTCTATACATCCATCTAGCAGCTGCTCCTCTGCCCATGGCTGCACCAACAAAAGCACGCAGAGTTGCTAGCAGGGCACTCACGATTTATTCTCACGCTGCCAATCCAGATGCTATCATCCTTCACCCAACTGACTGACGTCAGTTCCCGCTCTGCTGGCCTTATCTTTAGAGAAGCTACTGCAGCATCTACTAAATCACTTCATTTTTGCTCTTAAGGTTCCTTTGCTGAGCTACATAAGCAAGAATTTCAGCAGTGGTTAGACAGTCCATACATGGGCCATAATCTACCTACTGATCAATGCTGGCTTAATGTCACCTTGTCTCAACTTGCATTTGGGCCAAAAGTATTTTGAGCCACAGACAGCATTTTAAATTGGTAATATGAGGTTCAAATGCCTATCCATTATGGACTTCTAGTCCATTATTAAGTTTGTATATCTGTTAATACACACAATGTAGCATGTCAACTTCAAATTAATTTCAGGTTTTTTAAGCAACCATAGTAAGATTTTCCCCATTTGTACCAGCTTCCAATTCTCCATGTTCTGCTTTACGCTACCAGGCTGAACAGCATGTTCTTCTACACTGGCCCCATTCTTTAAATCTTTACACATTTTGTCTTAGCATCACATTTCTCTATATAATCTCCAATTTGTTCTGTAGATATGACCTTATTATATCCACATTATTATATCCACATTTTACTTGTCATCTTGTACCACTTCTCCTTCCATTCAGATGGAAGCCGGAAACTTTACCAAGCCTTCTCAGATGTTAAGAGTCATTCATGCAGAGTCAAATGTTTCTTTGGTAGGAGAAAGAAGATTGTCGAGTTTCTTGTGAGATAATAGCCCTGATCTCATGATTTATGCCCTGGCAGCCAGGAGGGCCAACCATGTGTCCTGGGGTGCATCAGGCACAAAGTTGTCATCCAGTCAAAGGATGCAACCCTCTGCTCTGCACTGGGGCAGCCTCAGCTCCTGTCCTGTGTGCAGTTTTAGGCACCACAATATAAGGAAGATGCAAAGCCATCAGAGAGCATCCAAAGAAGGGCCACAAAGGTGGTGAAGGGCCTTGAGGGGAAGCTGTATGAAGAGTGGCTGAGGTCACTTCGCTTGTCCAGACCGGAGGAGAGAGATGAAACCTCACTGCAGCCTCCAACTTCGTCTTAAGAGGAAGAAGAGGGGCAGACACTGATCTCTCTCACGACCAGTGACAGACTCAAGGGAATGGCACGAAGCTGTGTCAGGAGAGGTTTAGGTTAAATATAGGAAAAGGTTTTTCACCCAGAGGGTGCTTGAGCACAGGAACAGGCTCCCCAGGGAAGTGGTCACAGCACCAAGCCTGACAGCATTCAAGGAGCATTTAGACAATGATCATAGGCGTATGGAGTGATTCTTGGAGCTGTCCTGTGCAGGGCCAGGAGTTGAACTCATTGATCCTGGTGGGTCCCTTCTAACTCAGGATATTCTATGATTCGACAATTTATGTTGTGAGTCAACACTCAGCAAAAAACTCCTGGTTTTATCTAACACAGTCTTCTCTCCCCTTAGCTGGAGGAAGTTTTTAAATCATTTCTGAATTGCAAATGCTCTTAAGAAGCAAAGAAACAGCAAAAAAAAAGTTCTTTTGATAGTTTCTTTCCTTCTTATTCGTTTAGAAATCCACAAAGCTACAAGGGAAAAAAAGAATACTCCAATTCCAGCTTTCCTGCTAGTGCCAGGGTGGTTCACCAAAACAGTGCCATGCTGCTACCTGAGGGCTCCATCTCCACTGCCTATGTCCTTGGTTAACACCTCCATACCTCTTGCAGCTTTCACAAGTACTCAAAAGCTTAAACTGATGAGAACTAGGATGGAATCAGCATTGTCCAAGTTGAATAGAATGATTGATATCAGACAATTTCAAATAGGAGTTAGCACTGAGGGAACCTAACATGGCTACAAGCACTAAAGACAGTCTCGTACACATCAACAAAAATACCACATCCACTGATATTTGCTTCATGTTCAGAATGTTATCACCACTAGCAGGTAGAGGACCTGGAGTTCTAAAAAAAAAAAAAATCTTATGAAAAAGCATATGCAGATATAGATGCTACCTGTAGATGATTTTCCAAACCCTATCTTCCCTCAAGTGTAATTTTAAACAAAAATACTCACAAACAACACCTAACAAATCAAGTGCTTTAGTGTGACAGTCAATGCAGTTCCAACTACACGTTGTATCTGCACACAACCGAATATTCATCTGACTTCTTCAGATTCTCTACAGATACGTGTATGAGCTGTAACCACCGGAAGACAAAATACCACCCTCCCATGTCCAATACAGAAATAATGGTTCTGTGGCACGTAACTTCAAAGTACCACCACTCCTCACAGGCAAGACTTTACTGTGTGGACATATATATGAAACACAGCTGCAATTCCAACCCTGGTTTCCTCAAGGACTGTATTATGACCACCTTTCAAATATAACTGATTTTAGGCTCAGCAGTCAGCTTTCTGGAAGATACAAAAACACAGAACAGCAAAGAAAAATACATCCTGCCAGTTTTGGAGACAAGGTTGCCTACCATCCCATAAAGACAGAAGCACTGATTTGAATTCATGTGGCACATGAATGAAAAATTGAAGTAACAAAAAGCAGAATCAAAACCAGTAGTTTCTAAGAAATGGTTTTAAGTAGTTTAAGTGATGTGGATACTGAAACGGAAGTTTTGCTGAACAAGTATCTCCATTCTTCACTTCTACAGTTCATTAATAACTGTTAAGCTTCTGAAAAAGAGCTAAACTACCCGCATAGGCAGTAGTTTAGAATTAACACTTTCTACAAGCAAGGTCACTTGAAATACAGACAACACACACATCAAGTTAAAAAAGCTGCATTCCATCAGACATCTTTGACCTCTAGTACCACAAATTACCAACATCTATATTCAATTATGGAGAGCTTCTAAACCCTCCTCGTTTGGCTTACCAGCCCCATTTAGGATGGGTTCTATTTCATGATTCCAAGCACACACCTACAAAAACACACTCATTAAGACTGCATGCAAAGAAACATATAATAGCACTGCTTAAGTCCTTGCAAAAAGAACACATTCAAGACAAGCACAGAACCAAAAACTGTTGGGAAAAACAAGTGGACCTGACTGCACATGTCTCTAGAATTCAGGTTTATAGAAAGTTGAGCATACTTTGCTGTATTTTCTCTCCTATGTGAAATGCAACTTCTCAACATACAGTTAATCTGCAATTCAATAAGGGTTTATCAGTTCACAGCAAGAGGAAGCCTGCTACAAATTTTGGGATGAAGGACAAAGTTTTTAAATGACTGTGAAAATCTCCAGCCCAATTATCAATTTATGAACCATAATGCATTGATCTTATGAAGGGATTCCTATTTATTCCTTGCAGGTGGCGTTTAAAAGCCAGGATCAAAAAGTACACTAAACTCAGAGGCACTTCTTGATAAAATCAAACAAAGAAAAGGCTGCACTGGCAAAAAAGATTGGCAAGTTTCTGCATTTATGATATCTTTAGTAATAAAACCTTCTAGATAACCAAGTTTGCAGAAGAAATCATTATTCACCCTTTCAAGGGAGGATTAAATTGCATTTTGAGAACAGGAATCTTAACAATTTTACTCCCTAGTAATACTTTAAAATGTAAGAAGCATCACATATTTAGAATGCCTAGATTACTTCCAGATTCATACTACTGCGAGAAAACAATGGCACAGCACAAGCAAAAGTGGAGGAGAGGAAACCTCACTGAGTGTTCCTCAACGGGCACCTTAAAAAAATTACACAACACAAAAGCAAGCAACCAAACCCAACAGGTTCCTTAGATACACAGAACAACTGAGGACTTCAAAAGAAAGAAATACTCAAGAAGTAGCTCTTGGGGTGCAACTTCATATGACACAGACATGGCAATTATGGATAGGGTTTAGTGGCAGTCTTGGCAGTGCTGGATTAAGAGCTGGACTTCATGCTCATGCATGTGAGGAATGAAGAACTGGACCTTGCTTGTCACCTGCAATATTCCAGTTAGTTCTACACAACAATACTTTGTGTTACATAGCAGTATATATTAGAGACAAAGTGACACATTTAATATTAACCTGTTGCAGGTACAGGATAAAGTGTTATTCTGTTGTCATTATCAAGGGGAATGTTCTTAATTTGTCTTACTCCCTGCACTCTACTGCCAACCATCCTTTCTGTAAACAAGATTTAAATACATAAGTACACCATCACTATGAAGTTCTATTTTAAGTCAACCAGTCTTTTTTAATCATACAGACAACACCATTACAGTGCATATTAATGATTTAGAACATATGCACAATCACAGCAGCTCGAGCACGGGTGGAAAGCATTAGTCCTAAGAAAAGAAGCAAGGACAGGTAGGGGGAAACCTTTTCTTTAAGCCAGATGCCTACTTAACACAGAAACCTAGACGCGATGTATGTGGGGATTATGAACATAATCTTACAGCCCAAAGATAATCACAGCACCACTCACAGACCTTTCGTTGCTATCCATTTGGCAGGCTGAAGACCGCATCAGACCACACACGAGCATCGGAGCGAAAATCCCCCAGGGACACATCTCCAGCCACACGTGTGTGTTCACACATACAGGACTGCCAAACGCAACCAGTGCTACCGAGGAAGCCCTGCTCAGCCCTTCTCCACTCCTCCAACAGGGCACCAGAAACGCCTCACCACAGCACACCACACACCAGCCCAGAGCCCTTGTGGCCAAGAAGGCCAACAGAATCCTGGGATGCATTAGAGAGAGCATTGCCAGAGGTTGAGAAATGTGATCCTGCCCCTCTACTCAGCCCTGGTGAAGTCACATCTGAAGGGTTGCGTCCAGTTCAAGGTTCCTGAGTACAAAGGAGCTATGGAGCTACTGAAGCAGGTCCAACAGAGGGAAACGAGGATAACTGGGGGACTGGAACATCTCTCGTACAAGGAAAGGCTGAGGAAGTTGGGCCTGTTCAGCCTCGAGAAGAGATGACTGAGAAGGGACCTCATAAATGTGTATAAATATCTAAAGCGAGAGTGTCAAGAGGATGGAGCCAGGCTCTCCTCGGTGGTACCAAGAAGTAGGACAAGAGGCAACGGGCAGAAACTGATGCACAGGAAGTTCCACCTGAGCATGAGGAAGAACTTCTTTACTGTGTGGTTGACCCTGCATGGGAACAGATTGCTCAGAGATCTGGTGGAGTCTCCCTCACTGGAGGTATTCAAGAACGGTCTGAGGACAATCCTGTCCCATGTGCTCTAGGATGACCCTGCTTGAGCTGGGCAGTTGGACCAGATGACCCACTGCGGTCCTTTCCAACCTGACCCATCCTGTGATTCTGTGAAACACGCGTGTCCCTTCCCCATGAGAGCGCTGACCGAGGAGGCAGCGACTGGCAGCACCGACCCTTCCCGCTCCGAGGGGCCGGGCAGGGCGAGGCTGCCCGCGCCAGGGCCCCCTGCGCGCCCCCCGGCCCCGCCGCCCGCTCACCTCCCGCCCGCGGGGGCGGAGGGAGCCCCGCCGCGGGAAGGGGCCCGGGGAGCGGGCGGCGGAGGGGCGGCCGGGACTGACCTGTATTTCTTGAAGAGCTGGTCGGACTCGCGGAAGCCGTTGTTCAGCAGCATGTTGATGCCGGCCAGCGCCAGCTCCGAATCCTCGATGGGCAGCGGCGCTTCCCCGTCCTCCCGCTGCTCCGAGCCGGCCATGACGATGAGGAGGCAGCGGGACCCAGCCGACTCTCCCCTACCTTCCTACGTACGTACGTACCTACCTACCCAAGTGCCTACCCGCCTACCCCTTCCCGGGCAACTTGGTGCTGCCTCGGCGCGCCTGCGGGAGGCGGCGGGAAAGCCCGGTGCCCGCGGAGGAGCGAACTCGGCGGTGCCGCAGTCGCTCCGCGCCCGCGAACGCTCCGAAAGCGGCGGCGCCTGCCCCGCGCCCCAGCGCGCAGGCGTGGCCGCGAGGCCGCGCAGGCGCGGGGTCGGCGCTGGGTGAGGGGCTGGAGCCGCAGGGGTTGCGGGGCGGCTCCTCCCGTGGCGGGGCTGCGCTGGTGCACCTGGCCGCGAAGCTCTCAGCCGCCTCTCGCGGAATCACAGAGTGTCTTGGTTTGGAAGGGATCCACGAGGATCTTCGAGTTCAGCTCCTTCCCCTGTACACACACCCCAGAAATCTCACTATGCGCCTGAGAGCATTGTCCAAAGGCTTCTTGAACTCTGGGAGGCTTAGTGCTGTGACCACTCCCTGGAGAGCCTGTTGCAGTGCGCAAACACCCTCTGGGTGATGAACCTTTTCACAGAATCACGGAACGNGGTTGCGGGGCGGCTCCTCCCGTGGCGGGGCTGCGCTGGTGCACCTGGCCGCGAAGCTCTCAGCCGCCTCTCGCGGAATCACAGAGTGTCTTGGTTTGGAAGGGATCCACGAGGATCTTCGAGTTCAGCTCCTTCCCCTGTACACACACCCCAGAAATCTCACTATGCGCCTGAGAGCATTGTCCAAAGGCTTCTTGAACTCTGGGAGGCTTAGTGCTGTGACCACTCCCTGGAGAGCCTGTTGCAGTGCGCAAACACCCTCTGGGTGATGAACCTTTTCACAGAATCACGGAACGAACTAGGTTGGAAAAGACCTTTGAGATCATCAAGTCCAACCTATGACCTAACACCTCCTCATCAGCTAACCCATGGCACTGAGTGCCACGTCGTCTTTTTTCAAACACATCCAGAGACGGTGACTCCACCACTGCCCGGGGCAGACGATTCCAGTGCCCAAGCACTCTTTCAAAAGTGAAGAATGTTTTACTTATAATATCCAATCTAAACCTCCCCTGGCACAGCTTCATTCCCTCGAGTCCTGACACTGGTCACCACAGAGAAGAGATCAGTATCTGCCCCTCTGCTTCTCTTCACGAGGATGTTGAAGATTGCAACGAGGTCACCCCTCAGTGTCCTCCAGGCTGAACAAGCAAAGTGACTTCAGCTGCTCCTCATGTGGCTTCTCCTTCAGACCCTTCAACATCTTTGTTGCCTTGCTTTGGACACTCTCCAACAGCTCAATGTCTTTTTTATACAGTGGTGCCCAAAACTGCACACAGCACTCGAGGTGAGGCCGCCCCAGTGCAGAGCAGAGCAGGACAATCCCCTCCCTTGCCCGGCTGGCGATACTGTGCCTGATGCTCCCCAGGATATGGTTGGCCTTCCTGGCTGCCAGGGCACTGCTGACTCTGCCTGTGGCTGCTGTACCCCCAGCTCTGGGGACGGCACAGTGAGCACCAGCGGGAGAGAGGCGGGCACTCATGCCTGGCTTAGGGGTGTCTGTGTGGGGAGCTGCCCCTGCCTCCATGTGCTACCCTTCTCTTCCCACCCTCACACCTCACCTTGCTGTGCTAGCAGGCATCACACAGGCACAGGTGGCTGCCACCCACCCTCCTGCCCTCAGGTGGGCTCACCACAATCCTGTGGCTTCTTGCAAAACCCACTGGGGTTTTTAATGTGTGGGTTGTAGCAGCTGGGGCTGCAGCCGGGCCTAGAGTGTGAAGAAGAGAAGTCCAAAGTCCTTCTCTAACGCAGCTTTCCTTTTCCAGAGAACTAATTTTTCTTCTTTTCATTAGTGATTTTATTCAGTGACTGCAGTCACTAGAACAGAGACTAAAAGTTCCTCTTTCATGGAATGGTGACTTTGTGACCTCCCCAGTGCAAGTCTGGGAAACAAGCGTTTCTAGGAATTTGCTTCCTATCTCTTGACACATACCTAGCAATGTAAACTTGCCTGTGATGCTCACAGCAAAAATCAGTATTTGCAGGTTTGGTTCAGATACAAGCTAGACTTGCAGGTGTTTCCAAGCACAGGATGGGTGAGGAAGTACACTCACGTAAATGTATCCATTCCAACCCAACATGGCCAAGTACCTGGACGCTGAAAATACACCCACGTTGTTTTCATCCTTCTTTGCAAGAAGAGGCTTTTTGCTGTGCTTAAATTTAGGTGAATATGAAGGCTAATACCAACAACCTGGCCCTGCTTCCTGACAGCTAGAACAGTGCTACGGCTGCTCTTGAGAAAAATTTAAGGCTCAGACTTCCCCCACCTCCCCTTGGTAGCATACAAAAGAATGGGACCAAACACTGCTTTTAGTAGCAACCCCTTTTCCCTGTCAAGCAAAACGTCTGTCTTGCTGTGAATCAAGTTGCCATATTTCCGTACATGCCTTGTGGGAATCGCTACCACCCCCTCGGGAAATACTCTGTACCAATAACTTCTTGAGACAACAGTTCTTGAAAGGTGTGGATTGCCTAATGCCAGGAGGCTTCTGCAATCTGTCAGGTGTGAATTGCATCCTTTGGCTGATTGCCAGCCCCTCTGTTTTCCTGAGTAGGACTGGACACTCGGGGGTGTTTAAAGAGGACACATCTTCTGTTACAATGCACATCTCCAAAACAGCACGATCTACACAGCCTAGAAATCCTGAAGGGCTTCTAGGGAGTCAGCACAGCATAACTAGGGAACAGGTGTTCTCCAGTGCGTTTACAGGTTATCTGTGAAATTTGGACTCCAGAAATGCAAGCAGCCTCACTATAAGGAAATTGCAGGTTGCAGTTTCACCGACCTTTTTCTCTGTTTCAGGCATGCACAAGACACTGCATTCCAAATGAAGACAATTACTCCTATGATGTTATCTGCCAGGCAGGATTCTGTTGGCAGGGGTTCATGGTGGAGCAGTTTATTACATCCTTTACCTTTGTCATATGTAATCGATCAAGAGGCAATCTTCTTATGGATTCCCTGAAAACTTGTCATAGGCTAGCACCTACCTCCCAGTACTGTTTCTGAGGAGCAACAAAGAGCCAAGTCCTTTGTGCAACACCTACTCCATTTCTCCAATGCTACACTCCTATTTCCTAACCCCTGTGTTTGAATAATAGCGTAGCAGGGCTGTGTGCTTCCTGCAGGTTTGGGTCCCATGCACAAGAAGCTAGAATTCTTTTGAGATCTTCTTTCTAGCACCCAGTTGCTTCAGACCTTGCTGAGGGTTGGCACTGATAATTTGTCTTCTGTAACAAATGCTTTTATAAGTACCCGGTAGCTAGCTATTAATTTTCAAACTCAAGATGTGAATAGCTAAATCAACTCTACAGAAACACAGTTATAAATGTATGGAAAAAAATTGGCAGAATGAAACTGCATTTCAGCTGTTCAAGTAGACAAGTAATATGTTGAACACACCTTCCTTAATGAAGGAAGGTGACATGTGCAGTTTGACTTCATGAGCTGAGCAGCAGCAGTTTTGTAGAGCCCATGTTTTTGTGATATGCACTGCAACCTCATTTTCCTGCAGAACTGGATTGGAAATCAGCAGAGCTGTAGGTCTCCCTGCCCTGTAACAGCAAATTAGGTCTTGTGATGGGTTACAATTAGTTTGCTTCACATGGAGGACGTGGTAGCACTGATTCATCCTGCTAAAAATGGCCAAGGGAGCAAGGAAACCACGGTGAACGGAACTGCATGGATGACTTGTACGTGCCAATCAAAGCTTACATTGACTTTGCAGTCTAACAACACTCTAAGCGTCTTTCTTGAGGTTTTTTGTGTTTGTTTGGTTTTTTTAATTCCTGGTAGCATACTGTCATCAGCAAAATAGGCAGTCATCAGCCAGCGGTTTCAGCAGAGGGGTCAGTTGGTGGCTAGCTTTCCCCTCACCTCACAGCTCCCTGCAGGGCAGTGTTGAATAACCTGTGCTGCTGTGGCCGGTTACCTCTCATGAAAAAAGGATGAGGCAGCTGATTTGTAATTACTCAAGGACAGGGAAGTTACTGGTGAGCATTGTGCTCACCACAAAGAATTGTGCTTTTAATAAATTAACTGGCCTGAAATTTCCAAGACCTTTCCTCTGGCTTCCCAGAAGCTGTTAGATAAATGAAAGGTAAAGTGGCTACAATATTCACATCCCATACAGGATACAGAATTGTAGTGGTGTTACAGCCCCTTTGCACGACCCTGCTGTTGTAGTTCAAGATAGCCTGTACCTTTGAATACCCAACTGCTTCTCTTTGACAAGCTTTCCAAGTTTCTGCCCTGTCTTTGTGCTTCTGACAGGGACAAGTCCTGCTAGTCATCATCTTCACATACTGGTCCCTGAGTAAAAAATATTGATGTTTTTCCTCCACAGTCCAACTGGAATTTAGCCCTACTTGTAAACTAGAGAGAATAGCAGAAGCTGAAGTAGCAGGAAATAAATTATTACAGAAAAGCATATTGATTTATGTAAAGCGTCAGAGAGAAAAGAGTTAAAACCAAGGGCAGGCCTATATTCGTATTTTCTTTAACATCATTTTCATAGTCTGTAAATTAGGTCCCACTGGTCTCAGGGCTCTTCTTCACTACGTCTGGATGCAGCAATCTAACCCCTTGCTTCTGTCTCAGAGTGCCCTAAATCTGATTTTGCTGGGTTTCTTTTTACCTATCTTGTTCCAAAACTCTGCCTCTGTCTTGGAACACTTCAATAAGCCTAGTACAATTTACAGTTTTTAAGATGGCGATGAAATTTCAGCAGTTGGTTTAGAATACTTGACAATCAGCATTTAAGTTAGAATCACTGCTCATTTTAGTAGAGAGAAGAAAAGTCCTTCAGAATGGAATTAACTTTTTTCCTCTGTGTTGCAGAAAATGTGACTGTGTATGAATGTAACGTGTTGGAAATAATTATTAAAATCATAAAGACATCTCCCACACTTTTTGAATCTCAGGCACAAACCTGCAGAATCTGCTTCTGTAATTTTGAACTTCTTTTTGAGGGTTTGCTATTCTGGTTCAATATCAGACGCAGTCCCATTGTTGGCTATGAAAGGGTGTTGCAATCCAGGATGCAGCCGTCTTTTCCAAACCATCAGAGGGGCCTTATCTGTGTCAATGACTGACAGTAATGGCTAGTGAATATATAAATGGGGGGGTTCTTCCTTTTTTGAATTTGGGAAGAAAAAAAATTAAGTTCACAAGTACATTTCTAAGGAAATGTACTTTTAAAGTAGCTAAAGTCACTTATTCTTGTGCTTTGTGCCTCACACTGTAGCTCTGATCTTGGACAATAAAGATGCCTGTCTATTGTGTCTTGTCACTTAAATATTTATGAGTGGTGAGCTCTACATCGGTTATCATCATGCATTTTCCATACAGCACAGCAACTAAGCAATACTACAAAGCCAAGCTAATCTTCAGAACTGGCTCTTGACGTTTTCCGATTAATATGCATTGTCCTTTTGAGGGCTAAACCCTGCCTGAGGTCACGCACATGAAACGATTTGTCTGTTTTGTCACTAGACAAGGAATATGCATACATACCCTGGTAAAACAGAATGGGCTCAATGAGGGTCTTCATCCCAAGTATTCCAAGGGTACTGAAAATTAGTATTTTGACCCTTTCTTTTAATTAAAGAGAGTTACAGTAATAACAATAAGAATAACCACTATTTCTTTGCAGTGGACCTTACACCAGAATCAACTACTCCTTCCTCTCACAAGCTTTCTGTTTTCTCTGCCTTTTTTTTTTTTTTTTTTTTGCAGGAAGCCTTTTGTGTATGGTGAGCTATCAGATGGAAGGTGACTGATCTCTCAAGAGACCTCAAGACTGGTCTCTTGAGCACTGATTTGTGATTGCTCTCATTTAGTCTGTAACACAGACTGTGCTGTGTCACTTCTGCACAGAGAAATGACAGAGATGGCTGGGTCAGAGCAGGTAAAGTTCTTGGAAATTCAAAAAGGAAAGTGAAAGATGAGACAGAGCCAGTAAGGGAAATTTCTTTTTCATATTTGCTTGTATCAGATAATGTTTATTTTTACCCACACATTGTTGCTCTGGACCTAATGTATAATCAGTCATATAATGGGATAAATTGATGTGCAGTCACACAGAGTTATTTTTACTGAAGCGTATAAAGGTGTATAATTTTTGCTATATAAAGAATCCTAAATAACACAGCTTTTTGGTGTTGGATTTTTTTTTGCCCAGAATGTGCTGATGGCCAAACATATGCACACAGTTCCGGAGAAAACAAAGGAATACACAAGTATTAAATACTAACAGCTGCTCTGTTCAGGCAGCAGCCACATGCTGTCCTGTTTTATAAAAATTAATTGGAAAGACTTCCACCCAAAATAATCATGCCACTTGAGTTTTTAAGAGCCAATTCAAAATGTTTTACTTTCAGAGGAATGGCTTCCTACAGAGTTCAGATCTATGTTTGGTTATAAAAATACCTGCTCTGTATTGCCACACAGCAGGAAATGTAAAGCCCAAAGGGACCACCAGAAATTCACTAGTTCTAGCCCAGTCCTTTCTAGGGAGTCAGAACAAATTCATCTAGATGGTAAAAGAAAAATCTTTTTCTGAATGTCCTTGAAAGACTTTAAGTATGGAGAGCCTGCAGATTAATTTCCCTCATGTTCTTGCTCCAGTGGTCAAGGAAAACAATTATATGCATCTTTGTTATAGAGGCAGGAGGTTAGTGGCAAATTAATACAGGTGAGCTTAATGGTTTTGTGTATGGAAGGTGAGGTAGGAGATCTTGCCCAAAGTGGAGCATATAATCATTATTTGTCCCACTCAATACCCTTGTTTCTATGTTATGGGCTCTTGATTGAGGCCCTGTTAGTCTTTCAATTTGTACAACAAATAGCAACTCTGACCTTTCACAAGCAGGTCATAAATTTTAAACCTCTAATCATTTTTGCTGATCTGCTTTGGAGGGGCCCTTCAGGTTTCCTGCATTGTTCATTTGTGCATGAAGCCGTTTCATAGACCAGCTGCATTTGTGAAGGATTTTTTCTATATGTTCCTCTATATATGTGCACATGTATCTAACTATATATATAGCATTTGTCAACAAATCATTTACCCAAATAGTGAGGATGTGCCTTTGTACTTTCAAGCTTGTGATGAGAAGCAAGTAATCAGCAAGGCCATAGATAACCTGTGGCAAACATATCAGCCTCAATAAACACCCTTTGTGTTAGTGCTCCCCCCAATCCTTGTCGCTTACAGTAATCAAAACCTTGTAAAACATATTTTGAAATGTTTAGAACATAATAAAGATAATCTGTTACTAAGGCTTATTTTTCTTTCACTATTTTAGCAGTAAATGTTTTCTCACAGGTGTCAAGCAGCTTGATGCATAATGTGACTTGAAGTGAGACTATTTAAAGAACACTTGTCAGCAACACTTGTACTTTTCTACTTCCATTTGGGACTTTTGGCATTATATGTGTTCTATAGGTAGCATTTCAACAGTTTTCACTTTCTTCTTCCTGTAGTCCTTCACTACAGAAATGGAAAGGACATTCAACAGAATTGAGCTACGGAGGCATTTTTTTGGCCATTAGGCATCATGTTTGGTTTTCAGTTTTGAAATCTGCATTTCTTGCCCCTCTTTTTTTTCTTAGCCTTAGAGTGAGGAATCTTTTGTTTAAAATTCTAGTGACAAAAATGTCAGCAGACCCCACTGGTGACAGGTTTTTTTTCTGACATGAAACACAAGTTTATGTAGCCAGATTGTCCAGATAATCATCTAGAGGAGACTAAGACCTAGCTTTTCACTCCTTGCTTTGAAAGATAGTCACAACTGCAGTGCCCAGTAGTTGAGGCAAACAGAAAGGAAGGCATGAGAAAAAATGGCCTGGTGGGCTGATGGTTGGGTACAACCCATGAAGGCAGATGAGAACTCAGCAGGAGATTATGAAGCAGCCATAGCAGAGTTGTGAATCTCCCACTCCTGGCATTAGTAAAAACTGCAAACAATGAATTCTTGTGCAGATGTCCCTTTTGGCCTGTTTCCACATTTTCTGTACACTTTTAGATGGGAGTACTGCTTCATGGTCTAAGAAACCATTGTCACCTGACAGTCATACGTCAGTCACATATGAAGGAACTTGCCTCACCAGTGCCTTTCAGCAAGCCACTTAAATTGTCCATGCATTGGTTCTCATATCTGTTGATGGCATTGTAATACCCAATAATTTTGTTCATCAGCATTGGTGGCTGTGCTACATCAAGGTGTTCAGTGATCTACAACTGCCTCAAACTAAAGCATTTTGGCTTTCTGTCACTGGAATAGACCACACAGGACATGCTCATTTGAGCAGCTCTGTCAGCAGTGTACATACAAAATATACCTACAAAGATGGTGAGCTCCTTCCCTTGCATTTACTTATCTACTGACACCTTTGTCCCCAATTATTTCACTTCCTTATGTTTTGGGAGTTTAATCATGTCTTCTGGAACATAGTGCTCTGTTCTTTACAAAAGTCTTCTCTGAGGCTTGCACACATAGAGGTGGCAACTGGCTTTTAAAAGAAGCAGTACGATCTGCAGCATATATCACAAGTCAGAAAAAACCTAGAAACCATATTGAGAGACAGATGCTACCTCAAATATCAAAGTTTTTATTTCTGGATACTAGCTTTTCATCTGTGAAACGTGCTTTGGTCTGACAACTTTTGCTGCTCACTCCAGAAAATAACTAGTTGTACCATTTAATTTAGAGAACCATTTAATTTGCAAGAAAAGTCATTGTGTCTATTTGTATAAACCTGAAGTGGAGGGTTCATCTTCTTTTAAGGATGTACTCAGGCGTTATGTGTATTTAGATATACTCAGGTTACAGCACGATCTGGAAGCAACAGCTAAATAGAGCCATATGCCTAAATAATCTTCATTGTACTCTTTGCCTTAATTTGTTGTTCTATAGTCATGAACATCAGTTTAAGTGAATGGGATGCCACTTGATATGAATGGAAGATTCTTCACATTTTGGTGTGTAAAACTGTAAAGCAGACATAAAAAGTATACTCTTGTCATTTGGTGAGATTATTTTCTGTAGCCAACGTTTAAAGAGAATTTAAGAGACTGGAAGCTTATGCTTGACCAACTAGATTTTGAGCTGACAGTTCTGTAATGAAATTAGCAAACCGAGGAATGTATCTATTATCTCCTGGTACTTAATGAAATAAGAAGCATGCAGTTGAGTTCCTGCTCACTACAATAAGAAGAGATTTCTCTTTTTGCTTACCATCAGGTTTTCCATTCTTTCACTTACTTCTGGAAACTTGGACCATTTATTTGGAATACATATTCTGTACAAATTAATTTATAATATGTTCCTATTTGGGCACTTGTTAATCAAGGCAAGTGAATTGGGAAACACTCTTGACAATTATAGATTCCTCTAAGCAGTGACTACCAGAATCAGTTCCCACTACAGGAAGTGGCAGCTCTGCAAGCAAAACACTGCATTGCAGATAAAGGGAGATATGAAAGTCAAGATTCTGAGTGCGTGTAATGGTAACCACAGGAGTGACTTACAAGTCTTAACTTGCAACAAGGTTTTTATTAAAGTAACAGCATAATAACAAATTTAATAACCCTCCTCTTTTTAAAAGTGTATTTGGATTCTGAAAGCACTCCTGCCTTTCTGAAAGCACAGCGCCTTTTAAAACCATATGTTGGGTGACTTATCCTGTACTGACTCACAATTAATTGTTCTACAAACATGTTTTGTGAGGCTGAAAGCTACGTACAAGGCAAGTACCTTAAACTGAGTTGCATAATTTTAGCCATTATGAGTTATGCATGGCAATAACCAGGATAATGCAGTGAGAAAAGCTGTGCTTTTACTGCAGGCCATTTCTTCAGAGCTCATCTACCAGGCATAGCACAAGGAGGCACAATCTTCTATTTTTTCAGACCACTTTCCCATTTTTCATTTCATTAGCATTTTTTCTCAAATGCTGTTTTCTACTGCAATTCATCCAGCAAGCATTCCTCTCTTTTCCTTTCCATTCCTTTCATTTTGATAGCTCTTGCAATCACCTATTTTTAGAGAGGTTGTAAGTATACAAGCACACATAAATACGCCTTCTATCTTACATCTCTTTACTTTATGTGCCTTTCATTTGGGTTCAGCCTACGTTTTCTTCTTAGATTCTCAAGCTTCAAATCATACAAAGCACAGAAAAAAAAGTAGTTCATCACATGGAGATGCCAGAAGCTAATCATACTATATCTGGGTGACTCAGTATTGAAAAGGATGAGTGACAAAAGCATTTATAATGTCAAATTTTCCCTGTAATTGGAAGCAGGAGATAATTTCCTGTGGCTTGTTCTTTTTTTCTCTGTGGCCTGCTGACAATACCGCAAAGTGATATTTCTGTAGTTGGGTCATAAGGTGGGCTGAGTATTCCTGAGGACTAAAGTATAATCAAGTGCTGCATCCCTCTTCAGGGAATAAGTCCAGTGGGTTTCTTGCTTGGAGCCCAGAGCTAGGTTGGCTGCTGCCATGTCCTCTTACAGCCCATGTGTGAGATGGTGTCTGGGTGTGTTTTTGTCTGCGGATAACTAATGCTCCTCCACTGATTATAGAAAGATAGCCTAGAGTAGACAACCAATTTTTGTCCAGCTGAAGTTGTGAGATGAGTAACCACACTGCTTTACAAATGCTATAAGTCTTACTCAAGTCAAGTGGGTGTTACCAGTGCTGCTGGCTGATTTTGTATGCACCCAAGTCTGTCTAGCCATTCCATTTGCTTAAAATCAAATAAGTCCATGTATTTTGTAACTTTCTGTGGGTTCCCAAATGAAAAATAATGAGTTCACCTATCCTAATAGTAAAAGCCTTAACATTTTTGTCTGGATTTGGTGGTGGAATGTGCTCTTACAAGCACAGCTATGCATGAAATGCAGATGCATGTGGCTGTGGTACAGTGCTTGTTGGTGCCAACCAGGATTGTTTTGTTCATTGCTGTTACAGGGCATTCACAAAAAACCTCATTGGTGTTGCCCACTGAAACACAGGAGATTCCTGTTATCTATATAGAAGCAAACTTTGGTTTTCCAACAGATCTCTAGGCCTTAATAAGTTTCTGAAACTGCAGTTTTGTTTTCAAATGACTACTTGATGTAAACACTTTCTGCAATTTGTGTGAATTTGTTATAGCTGGGAGTGCCTACATTTTATTAACACAGAGAAATAAATCCAGTGGAAACATCGCAAATTATACCCAAGAATGTTATTTGAAACATGCACAGGAACTCCCCAGCAGAGAGCATTATGTAGACTCTTATCTCAACAAAAGCCTTGTTCAGCTGGGTCATACAATGAGCAAATGCAAAGAGCCACAAGGAATAATCACTGTTGTCCAGATTGTGAAGCCATTCCATTGAATCTAATCCCTGCTCGAGGCACAGTGGTCTCTTTGATCACACTCCAGCCCTTTATTCTCCAACTTGAGCCTGCCCCAGCTGAAGCCTACCATATTACTACACTCCATTTTAGCATACAGGTAAGTTAAAAGATATGATGCCACGGCCTGAAATTTAGGAATTTGCACTGCAGTCTTTGGTTTTCAACAAACTAGAAGTTTGTTCTGCTTTGTAAATTACTCCAAACTGTGTCTCTTAGTTGCAGCTTTGAGCAGCTTCTATTTTGTCTGTCTAGAATATTTGACTCTATCACAGGAGAAATGAGGACACCCATTCTAGGCAACAAAGTGCTACCTATGGTTTCATTGCCAGGGGAATCTACAACTGAAAAGACAGGCATAGCATAAATGCATTTACTTGATTAGGATAAGGTGTTATAAAATGCCCTTCATGGCCCTGAGGTGGAAGCTGTAGGGCAAATGGGCTTCCTAGCTGCGGGAAGCAGGGAAGGCACTATTTGCCTTGGGCAACTGCAGAGAGGCAAGGGTCAGCCACACAAAACATCAGCAGTCAGAAAAGACTCTCTAGAGCTCAGTTTCCTCAGATCTAAGAGGAGGAACTAGGAATGAAATCTGCTTATAGTCTCAGCTATGCTGGGATGTAAGCACGGATGTTTTGATTTGGGTCACCGCATCATGTCTTATGCAGAAAGCCGTTTCTACTGGAAATTGATAGATCAGAGGAAGTTCATCCTATTCAAAGTTATATTGAAGGGTTTAAGCTCAGCTGCACGACTGTCTTCACAAATAAAAAGGAGGCCAGCGCTCAGTGCCTCTCAGAGATGTGCACGTGAGAGGGCCCTCTGAGGGGAACAGAAGAATAGGCAGGAAGGGGTGTGCAAAGCTATCTTATGACTAATTGCTGTTTGCAGCTGCAGATAGACATGTGCTTAATTTTCTGCTATATGCATGCAAATTTGGTTGCTATCACTAGGGTCCAGATGTTCCCTTCCATTATACTGAGTATAACAAATAAAAGAAAAAGGGTCAGAGAGCAAAATAAAAAGGGCCAGGAGTGGCAGCTTCGTGATGTTTTCCTTCCTGTCATATACTCGGCCTGGCTGACCATTTTTCTGAACTCCGGATCACAGACAGAGATTTGTAAGCTCACAGACTGAGCATCTGCTCAGGAAAGAGGGGAAGCCTGAGAAAAGCTGTTCCCCCAGCACTGGGAAGAGGTGCAGGCAGGCACTCAGCCCCACAGCACTCCCCTGGGCTGAGAAGAGGTTGGGACACCCAGGATGCCACACAGGACCACAGGAGCAGTCCAGGAGGGTGGTACTGAGTCTAGGGTTCAAGGGGTCAGTGGCTGCACTCCTTGTCGCAACCACATAACCTAAAATTGTCCAGTCAACAGCAGTTTCTAACACCTTCTCTGCTGTAGACACTTCCCTTGGCAGGGGTGAATATTCTCTGAGCAGTACCAAGGCCTACTTTTTCCTGCATACCTTTTCTTCTTCAACTATAAGATCTTTTTCTTTACATCCATACTCTAGGCTTGTATCTCATTTTTAAGCATTTTTTTGCACTGATAAAAAAAACCTAGTATTTTTTCACAGAAAGTGAACTGTAACATTCATAGTTTTAACTCTTTGCAGCAAAGTCCTTTTTATACAGTCTATGCATTGTGTCCCCCATATTTAAAACAATAAGCTACACAAACACAACTAGATCCTCTTCTCCTATCTGCCCAAATCCAGGAACAACAGAGCAATGTTGATTTATACCGATCAGGCACCTGGCCTTTATTCTGTTTGATGGCATTCAGTGTCTCTTTGGAAGATTTAACCTATTCATTCCATTTTAATTAAATAACAGTAATGACCAGTAGTGCTTTTGTGGTGTCTGTTTTGAATTAAATTTGTGCTGAGCATGTATGTCACGTTGATTCGTTTTATCTTTTGTGATAAATGCAATATACGTAGATTCAGGGATCACATGTCCTCTTAAGTGGCTCTGCTTTGGGAACATTACCTTCCTTTAACATGCCAACATCAAGTTACAAGAATCTGACTAAATACAACAATCAGTCCAAAATTTGGTCCTACTCTTCTGCATGCAGGAATAATGAAATTGCCAAAAGAGTTTTCTTTCCCTTTGGCCTGGTAAAGACGTAGTGGGATGACTGCAGTTACTTTTGATTTTGAGCAGCACAGGAAAGAACTGAGCCTCAGTGAGGACTTTGGCATCCAGGTTGGATGGCTCACAGCAGGCGTTCTGAGACCTCCTCCCAGCTCTTGCCTTCACCACTGACACTCCTCAGGGAGCACAGTTTATCTGCTTGGTGTCCTTGCTTCCACTCTTCTTGCTGATGGAAATACCCTTTGTGTTTCTGTAAAGTTTCCATTTACATATATTTGCATTAGATGGATTATCTTAGGTTTTATGGAGACTGTGTCCTGCCCTTTATTACATAACAAACAGATTTAATCTGCAGTAATAATAAACCTTGGCAATATCTTAGAATACATTTTTTATAAACAGTATGTAAGATTTACTGCATGTTTTAATAAGGTCTATGAACCAAAGTCCTGTGAACTGGTTCAGTCTTTCCACTAAGCCACTGAACTTTGGATCATGCCTATGTGATTTCCTGGAGAATTGCTCAAGAGTGTTTTTAGCTTCTTTACTGCTTAGTTTTCTGTCCCCGGGGGCATGTCATTACCTTTGATTTAAATAAGTACAGAAAAGGGAAAGTTACAACTTTATTAGTGAGTTAAGTAAGATTATTAAGATCTGACACCTTCTTCTCAGGTAAATTTTATTAGTTGAAGCCCTTGACCTCGCCAGAGGAGTCAGTACCTGGGCATATTACTGGTTCTCCAGATTTGTAGTACCAGGATAGTAGTTCTGATTGGAAAGTAATCAGCATCTAGAATTAAGATTTATGGTAGGTGCTGTTACCCAACCATATAACTCCTCTATTAAGTAATATCTCATGCTGATAGATTTTGGTTTATTATGCTAATAATTAACTTTGTTAAAACTGTGTCTGCAAGAGCTGGCTAGACACAGAGTCATTTATTTCTCTATACTTTAAAATGTTTTTCTTTGTTATGTCTTCAGGCATCAAAAACCAGATCTTAACAATTCTTTCTGGATGGAAATTCTAACAGTTCCCTTCCATATTGCCTTAGTTTTGGCCAGGATAGAGTTTATTTTTTGCAGTAGCTGAGGGAGCATGGCTGAAGGGGCATGGCAGGTGGTTATTCCATACCACCTCATGTCATTGCCAGGAACAGGGGTAAGGGACTCTGGCTTCTGTGGGGAGGCACAGGGCTTCTGTTTGAAAAAAACATGGCAGCATTGTCTGCCATGGTTGTTTTGGGGGTCCCTGGTGAGCATCTTTGCATGAGAATCACCCTCTGTTTGTATACTTTTATTATTAGTATTGTTGCTGTTACTGTTCATTTTCTTATCTCATTGCTGTTTCCAGTACATTGTTCTTTTCTCAACCCGTGGTCTTCACCTTTTGTGCCGTGATTCTCAGTTTCCCCTGCCAGACCAGGAAGGGGCAGGGGAAAGGAGGAGAGAGAGGGCAAGGGTCAGTGTGGTTTGGGAGAGGCTCAGTAGGCACACTGAACTGTGAAGTACCATTCCTAAACCATGATACATATTATTTTATAAATTACTGACATAACCATGAATGTAATTAGTCATTCTTACCAGTGCATAGTCCTCCCGTGACAGAAATCTTAGACATAGGCTCCCACACAATGGAGAAAAATGTTGTTGCTCCCAATTTAAATTTAACTGAACAGAGACAAAAGACCATGATGCCAACTATCTTTCTTTTTATCCTGTGTGGTAATGCATCTGTAATGCATGTGTTCCATCTTTCTCAACGAGTGAGTGACACCTTAACAAAGAAACTGGAACATTTCACATGTGCTTCACATTTAGAGCAACCCATAGGAAACACAGTAACTGGCTGAGGTGTAAAGTAATGATAGGAGTGTGTTTAAAAAAGATCTTAAGCTATCAGCTGCAAAGCAGGAGACGCAGTACGATATGAGCAACAGGTCATAGTTGGTTTCATTGCTACAGAGGATCCCCTAAACTGACAGACAGAACATAAAAACTCATTGGTTATTTTGCTTGCAATTCTTTATACTCAGAGGGTGCTTCGCTGCAGCTCAGGCAATGACTAGCCTCTTGCAATTTTAAGATGTCTGGGCCAGCTGCGCAAAGGATGTTTATGTTTCTGCCTTGGAGCCTTAATGCCTCCAGTGAAGCTATAATATTATATTATGGCACCATCCCCTTTAACATCCCTTTTGCCAGGTATGTCCATTTAATGTATTTTTAGAAAATGCAGACAGATTTACAGAAGGTTGTGTCCTATATTTCCATTAGAGAAAGATGCAGGAGGTTTTTGGTTTTTTTAAATGAGGAAACCACAAAGAGAATGGTAAGAGGCAAAAAGCATGGCAAGAGTCCATTACAAAACCATAATGTATTTACAGTGTTTTCACTAAGACTGCATTTTCTAGACTATTTTATGAAGGGCAGAAAGGAAGGAGATGGGAGAAAATACCCCAGATAATAAAAAAATACCATATATGAAAAATACCCATGGAGGACTTATGAAGAGGCAAAGAGGATGGAAAGCTAAAATGAAATGGCTCACAGGTGACTCAAAGAAGTGGTTACAAAACCACAGAAAGTTAGCTTGCCCAATTCATGTTGCTGGTGACAGTGTAAAAGGTCAATGTGTTTTGAATGAAAACTCCACAGTACCAAAAGCATAGACCCTTAAGCTCCGGTACGGAAAGACTGATAAAGTTTTAATTGAAAGCTTTTGTTATTAGAAACTTAAGTTACAGTCATTTATAAGCAGTGGAAAGGCACTGTGTTTTCCTTTTTCATATATACGTGCTTTTTTTTCTACTATGAATGTGTATTTTCTTCTATGGTGCCCTGTGATCTATTTCATTTTATTTGCTCTCAGTTCTCAGTGTTAGGCTTTCTGTCTTTCAGCTGCCAATAATGTGGCTGTGGTTTGTAGTTATAATAAATGGAAACTCACAGACCTTGGTGTCATCTACCTCAGATGACATGATCCTATTAAATCTAATCCAAATTAACTGGATGAGAACCCTTTGCCCTTGATACTTATACAGACAAGGGAGAGATTTGATGCTAACAATACCAATGTGGTTTAGTCTAGAGTGGAAATCTTCTCCTTCTGTAATTCATTTGGGATTCAGAAGAACTCTAACACACTGTTAAAGAGTGTGGATTTTTTAGCCATGTGCTCTCAGTGTACTGAACATGGTATTTGATTAGTATAATGACTATAGAATAAAATGTTACAGGGAAAGCCTCTCCTGTGTGAGTATTTTATTCTAACATGGGAATTGCTAGTTTTGGGTGCACACCTGGAATGCTACAGCCAAAAGAGGCAAATAATTCATTGAAGTTATTGTCAAATGACAACATTGATTATGGAAGCCTTGGAGCTACTACTTCTAACAATTAAAAAACCCCATGACAGTGTCCATGTGGATTTCTTCAATAATAAAAATTCTTCATCAATTGAAACAGGACAACTTCTTTCCTCATGTAAAGATCATCCGCTGGACTTGATGATCCTTGAGGGTTCCTTCCAACTCAAAATATTATGTGATTCTGCAAAAAAGCTATTTACTAAGTGTTCCTCAGCCTGATATAGATTTACCTATGTGAAAGTACAGAACCTGAAACTCTAGTTTCTTTTATTCATTGTCCCAACAATGTATGGTAGCCAGACTCTGTGGAAACAATACAACTGAAAAAAATTGCAGGGAAAAAAAAACCAACCACAAAGAACCTTTGAACCAAAGAGACGTTCCTATTTTTTTGTTGTGCAAAAGTAGTATTGTATTGGAATTAATACTTACTGATCAATATATCTTACATTTACTCAACTGTTTATACATTTTTCATTTCTTTTCGTCAGCATTAAAACTATTTCTGATAAAATAAAATCAAATGGAAGGGAATTGAAATCCAGGAACTGGCTCCAGGTTGTGATGCAAAAATCTTTGCCATGTTTTTTTTGTTTGTTTTTCTGAGCAGAGTAAGAGAAGAACGAAAAGATCTTTTTTGTGACTTCACAGAGCCATCTGATCAGCATGAGATAGGGAATGTTAGTAGAGAATTGCATGACAAAATTTAACTGTTCTTCCTTTCTCCTTCTGGAAACTTTTAGTGTCAACTCAGGCCAGTAAATCAATTGAGTATTTCCACAGTTTTGGTCACCTGAGTATTTGATCAGGGAGCTTTTATAAGTAGAAAGGATTCACTTATTGCTGTCACAGAAGATGATTTCTGGACCCATCACCTCCAGCCATGTGGGTGTTTCTGTCCCATGCGGCCGGTTGCTGTACAGAAGAATATGTTTCTGCAGAGCATCTCCACAGAGAGGGCTCTGCCATTACATGTCAATCCTTTGCTCCCTCCGAGGCCTCAATCCCAGCATGCATCCCATTCCCACCAAAACCGGTTTTACACTTCAGAATCCTCTGCATGGACACAGATTTGCCTGTCAAAGAGTTGCCATAAAAGAGAAAGCAACACAAGATTTGGTGCAAACAGCTTTCTGACACTTTTGCCACCCTGCAAAGCTGCAAAGGACCTGCAAAGCTGCAAAGGACCTGCAAAGCTGCAAAAATTTGATGAGAGATTAATGACCAAAGCCGTTAGGGCTATTGATCTGGCATCTGCTTCTATTAGTCCAGCTTGCACCTCATTTCAAACACACTGAGGACACACTGCTGTACATTAAGAAGAAGGCAGTGGAAAGTAGGAGCATTAGGAGTGAAGGAGAATTTGTCTGCATGCCTCCCTACATCGAGGACCAGCCTTAGAAAATATTTTCATTTTGCAAAAGAGAGTTGGCATCAGGGCATTGGGGGAAAAAAATTATCAAAATGCTGATTCTGAATGACAGTGGAAAAAGAAGCCATGTCAAGTCTATTCATTCGAGCCCTCTACTCAGAAGAATACAGCAAACTGGGTTGCCTGCCCTCCACTGTGGGTCACGATCAGGTACAAAACAAAGATTTGAATGTTGAAGAAAACAGTTTTGCTGGGTTAGTCCTGTAATTCATGCTACATAATTGTAGCAGATGCAGCTGCTATTCTTGATAAAACTTTTCTTCATTTCATTAGGAAAAGAATTGCCTGTGGAAGAGACTCTCTGGCTCTGAAGATTGCAAAAAAATGACCCTCTTTTTGAGATTTTCAGATAACTAAATTGTGATGAGCACACATAATGGATACCTGCTTATTCAGGAAATCAGTACCTTAAGCCTACAGAAATATTTGCACAAAGCAATCAGGATTTAGCACCTTCTAAAAAGCACATTAAAAACCAATCAAACAAGAAAATGAAAGGTTTTAGGAACATACTGCATTTATTTGGTCCCACAATTCCTAACTTTGTAACAAACCCCCAGAGTTTCACTCCTTAAAGTGCTTCAAACTCCATTTATATTATTATTATTACTTTTAACATCAATGTACATTTCTGTATAAGCAACAATCCAAAGAGATTTATATTTTTATAAAATTCTTTATATTAATGGATCAAATTTGCTCTCAAGATGACCAACATTAAGGAAAATTTCCAAAATTAAGACACTGGAGTTGCTCAAGTCTCTGCTGTTGTAGATGAGAGCAGAAATTTGGCCCCATAGGGTATATGCAATTATATTTTCTGCAGGTATCTCAAAAGGCACAACGGATTACCTTGGAAATCAATAACATTTAAAAGAGAGTTTGTCAAAGCAAATACTTTTTGTTTGCTTTGGCACAGTCCACATCCAGAGGATGCATTTGCTCACCGGCTGTTTAGAACAAGCAGCCTGATGCTGATCAGCAAAGGGGAATTCACACAGTTCTTCAGCAGGCACAGCCCGATGTGCGCACAACGACTGTAACAGCTGCGTTACTTCTCTGGGCACCCGTGCAAATTCACTACACCATGAACCTCTGAAATTCTCCTGGTGGAGACATGTTTGTCATTGATGGTAATATTCCGAAGACAGCCAAAAAATGGGTCTTTAACTGGAAGCCAGGGGATGTCCAAATTTGCTACAAAAAACAAGGTGGAAAGACCAAGTTAACAAAAATTATTTTAAAGAACATTAATCATGGCAAGGCTTTCCAAAGATGGGGAATGATATAGGACTACATGAATGGATGGGAGCTTTGTTTCAGAAAGGAAAAATCATGAAAAAATAAGAAGCAATAATATTACCTGGAATTTTGCCAAAGTAGAGTGGCTGATACACACGTCTAGGAGGAGAGGGTTGAAGTTCAGTGGTATAGTTACTCTGTGTGCCCACCTCTAGCTGCACAGTGTTCTCCTTGTGAGAGACTGCAAAGAAGCAGGTAAATGAGAACTCTTTCTCAACCCTATTAAAGAATCAGCTAGATATGGCACTATTTTTAAATATCATCTTTCTTGAAATTTAAGGCATAGAAAAAACAGATTTTATTTTAATTCAGAGTCAGACTGACAAACCTAGGTCATCTGGGGCTTAACAGAGCCCATCAAAAAAATCTTACATAAAGCCTTTAATTAACACAAGACACTTATATTTTTCTAAAGAGTATTCTCAGACTAAACAGAAGTAAAATTATTTAATAAAAATTTGGAGCGCAAGTGCTCTGTGCCCACCGTCCCTTCAAAGCTTCAGAAGAAATGGTATGTACAATGTACCTGCAATGGTGTGCCACTGTCCATCAGACAGAGGTTTCTTAGGCGTGACTGATGTCTGGAATTCTCCAGCACCACTATTTCCAGCAGCAATGACCTGTAAAGAAGTTATCTGTTAAGCTACTGTGACAAAGAACAGGAGCAACAGAGAAATGTCAGAATTCCCCCTGCTGAATGAGGGCAATACAGCTGGAATGGAAACAGTCTGTACCCACCTTTCCTCCTTTCATGTAAATAGTCAAGTAGTTGTCTTGCGTGCTTCCAGCATGGAGGAGTACACCTGCTGAACTCCTTGGTCGAATAGTAAATACAATCCTGAAATCCAATCCCATCAGCAAATTACCTGCGGAGAATTAAACAGTGGGGAGAGGAACGATCATAGGTGGAGATAACTGGAAAACCACGTAAAAACAACCCATATACGTACACACTTCAGACATAATTCCATATACCATAACCTCTACACAGCTTACCAACGGTGATATATCCTCCCTCATTAAAGAAGTAAATCCCAGAGTCCATGGGAACATCCAGACATGGAAGTACGCCATTTTTTTGTTGAGGTGCATTCATAACTTTTCCATTCACCTTAAAGTTCCTCAGGCAACCCTTGAAACTCCTCATTGGTATATTCTGAAAGCATATTTCAAAACATGAATACTAAAGCATTAGAGCATTTTTATTTTTAGTAATAATACTAAACATTGGTTCTTTTGGACTGTTGGAATATAGAAAGCCAACTGGCACTAAAGGCACCTAACACCCATCTTTGATGCAGTGAAAAGGTATCCCAAAATTTTAAAAAAGTGCTTGAAACACAGTAATAGTTGATTCTGAGTTAACATGACTCCTGCTCCCCAGTGATGTGTCAAAAAGACAATGTAAGAGGAATTGTGAAATCCCAAGTAACCCTTCCCTAAGCCTGTTTATTTAAATCTGATTTTATAAAATGCCCTGGATCATTAGTTGTCCCATATTTAAATAGAAACCACAAGTATGTCAGATTGAAATCCAGTTCTACATCCGTAATTCCTTAATGAGAATGATTCTTTTTCTTCTCTTCTGATTATTGCTTAATCCACTGAGGTAAACATTCTGCAGAAAGATGTTTTTTCTGGAATTAAAAATGTGACTTTGGTCTTCTCTGTTTTTAAGGAATAAAAATGAAAACAGTACGTGGTTGTCATCAGTGTCTCAGCAACATATTGAAAATGTGGGTCCAGATGCAGGCTGTGTGAACAGGTGAGGAAAAAGATCTATAAGGAACTATTGCAAACACCAGTCACAGATGGTGCCCGTGCGGTCCTTGGAAATCCCCCTCAAAGCTTTTTAGCACAGAAATCCTGCATATTAAAGACTTTCCCATACAATTAGTGCAGCATGGGGAGTGTGTGTGGGTGGACATGTCAATTATTTACCTGACTCTTCAGTGATGGCAGCCCTCCCACGTAGATTGGTGGCTTAATGCTGATGGCAGAATTTGTTGCCAATCTTCTGTGCTGGGCCCTTAGACCATCAACAACAAGGCGTGCACTCTTCCCATCTGTGCTGAAGACCACCTTTCCAGGAGGCAAACATAACAGAATAAAAAACCCAAAGGCCAATGAAAGCCACTGGAGATTTTCTTTGTCTTTAAATTAGACACCATATTGTTGAAATATTTAAACTGAAAATAACATCCTGGGACCATCAGTCTCAGTAAGGTCTCTCAGAGACCTCTCGACCACATGAACTTTCAGGCATAGGAATTAATTTCCAATGACCAAAACTGAGTTTCTACTCTCTTAAAAATGCAATAGGCTGTGCCTGCTGAATGCTAGTTATGCTTTCACTATGGTTCCATACTACTTACAGTGTGCCATTGCCCATCATTGTATTTAATACTGGTTTTGACTTTGATTTGTTTTTCTCCAGAGCCAAGTAAAAAGACAAAACGTCCTTTTGAAATGTGGAGAGCCATATAAGAGTCCTCGGAGCTTTCCTCCATGAAAACTATTAATCCTCTTGATGATCGAGTCCGTACATCTACAGAAAAATGTAACCTGTAGTGGAAAGTAAGCATATTCTAGTATAGGTCTATTTTGTTGTATCTTTTCTGTTCTCCAGTGAAACTCTCTTTGTGAAATGCAGTATAGCATTTGGGTGGAATCATGGCATTATAGACTGCGTTTCTGAATGTGAATGAAACTTGACACATTCAGGTTTAGGAACTGGCATTAATATGCACCGTAATTGTCCACCACATCCCATTCAATCTACTCAGTTTAGGTAAATGTTTGCACAGAAAAAAAAAAAGCCTGAACTTTTAGAACCACCTTTTGTTATGGCCCAAGACATAAATAAGAAGAAAATCCTTACACTCAGCACCCAAAGAGTCAAGCAGCTTTGAAAATTCAACTATTAGGAGGAAAACAGAGAACATTTTTATTACCTGTCTGTAGATAACAATGGAGAAAACATGTAGGATATGAAACTGTTGGGGGTGCTTCCAAGGAGATATGCTTCACTGCTGTCATGTAACTGAGTTGGTATGGTGTGGTTTTGCACGTTAGCAGCTTTGAAATAATCAAGGTATTTTTCATTCTGTACACGTAAGACAGAATTGAAACATTTACTATATGTGCACATAAATAGAAACATTTTAATCAACATATTTAAGAGCTCCCATCCAAGGCAGTCAACAGCCTTCCCTAAATGACAGAAAAGCTGTTGTCATCCCAGACAGGTGTGGGTTTAGCATGAAACTCCAGCACAGTGAGAACTTGCTTCAGATGTGAGATAGAAGGAGAAAAAGAACATCTGAATCTGGCTGCGCAGACAAGCCTGGGCATCAGTATGGAGCAAAGATAACAGTAACAATAAGCATACCTTGAGCATCTTAAGCCTGAGAGGATTTTTAAATTCCTGCAGCAGAATTGGTTCAAGGTTTTCATATGCCTGGCAAGCTCCGAGGGATACACCAGTCTTGCCAGTGTTCACAACAAGATTTTGAACCTCGGGGAGCTGACCTGCCCTGTAGTGATGAAAGCAGTAAGTGCTGTGACTCAGCATTCCTTTTCTTTAGAGTAATCAACAACAAACATACTGTAAAACTGTGTTCTGCACAAAATATATTTCCCAGTGACATGATGGTAAAGTACCAATTTTTATTTTTCAATGAAAAATGTACGTTCAATGCTGTAAATCATATTTTCCCTGGTTCTGCTCATTTCTTTTTGGCTATAGAAAAACTCTGATGTTTTGTTCTCATCTTTTCTAAACAAAGTAATTTTTGCTAAAAGCTACGTAAAAACACAAACATGTATGGCCCTTGAAAAAAGAGAAAAAAATGACAGCAGCCTTGATTGAATAAGATTTTTGAATCAGACTACAAAACTTTGATTGTTGTTTATACATAACCAGGTTCAAATCAAGAAAATATGGCATCTTCAGGTTCTGCTTCACTCTCTCCTTAAATAAGATGTTCTAATGAGTTTTGTCAAGGGGAAAAGCCCATCACAACTCCATTTGTAGCTCTAGTATTATAACCAAATTATCAGAAAGACTGTCCAAGCCAATTTACCATGTGTATAAAGAATAAGTAATACTATAATTTTCTAAGTTGTACAAAGCATCTCTAATCAGTAAATTACAAAAAACTTTTCAACTACAAAAAAGCAACAAAGCTCCTTGCTTGTGGTTTCCTATGAGCAGAGTGGTAGAATTGGGAGTAGAACCTGAACTCCTTTAATGCTGGTCATTCTCCATTCGCTCCATCAGACTAGCTACAGTATTAATTCTTCATCTATTTTGGCACAAAATCTTTCCAAATTTGTTTTCTGATGGGAAGTTTAATATATAAGTTACTTCATTGCCTCGTAGTGCTTTAAATGAAGACATAATTTGAGCAGCCTGGTCTAGTAGAAGGTGTCCTTGCCCATTGCAGGGAGGTAAAACTAGAGGATCTTTAAAGGTGCCTTCCAACCCAATCCAGAAATACTCAGTAAAACTTAACTAACACAAAGCCCCACTGGGACATGACTTATGACTCATGGAAGGCTTTTCTTCTAGAAACATATTAATGCATATTTTTTTTCTCCTAAATTTTGCCTGTAAGGTGTCTCTAATTATCAGACAAACACGTGAAAAAAAGAGACAGCCTAAATCAGGCAGATGGTTTCTACACATATGCCCTCTCTTGTTTGTGTAACTGTTTTGGTTCTGTCAGTAGCTTTGCTGCTTTCATTACCTGGTTCCCTGGGGAGCTACAACAATACAATCTAGTAAATCTTTTTGGATGCCTTGTTGGGACATATCCAATTCACTCTGCAGAGTTCATTCTTTGGCTAACAGACTACTAAACAGGTATGATTCAGGCTAAGGTTCCTTTACATCTGAACAGCAGATTTAATTATAACTGGATCCCATGTATAATATACCTGAATGAAAGAGTATTTGAGGGCAGCAAAGTTATGCACTCATGAAGGCTTCACACATATACAAAAGAAGCATTTTAGCAAAAAGTAATTTTAATATGATTAAAGAAGAAGAACAGGCCAAAATGCATGAAACATAATTCTTTCTAGGCCAATTACCTTTCAATAAAGATGTTTGAGATGCAACCTTCAAAATTATCTCCACCAAATTTTATAGGTCTGTTTGATTCCTGTGAGTTTGATACCCTGAGAGAGTCAACTGCTTTTGACTCATCATCAACCATCAGATGTACTCTGAAACAAAGTGAATAAAAATAAGCATGATATATAAAGAAATAGGAAAAGAAATGAAATATGTATATATAAAAGAACCATTTGACAGATGTGTTTTCTTGTTACATTGTGATTATGCTAGAGCTTCATTAGCTTACTTCTGGGACTTTTTCAGTATGTGCTTATTGACTGCTGTGAAATTGCTCTGCTCTTCCATACTAGATAATGAGCAAGAGTTGAAGCTCATACTTTGATCCTACAGTGAAATCCTGGCGCAATTGAAATTAATGAAAAAGCTCTCATTGTCAACTATGGGACAGGATTTAATTCTTTGTGTCAAAATGGTATGGACAGTATTAAGTTATAATCACCCAAAGTTATAGCCAACCATTCAAAACTTTCCACTTCAACTAACACTTATGTCATTTCATGCATTCCACATCAATCAGTATGATTTAGGAGCTTTTCAGTAAATTGTGTCTTCTAATATCTGCATAACAGATCATTACTGAAAAAACAGACACAGTATTTGCTTCTTCCCTGGTCCTTTAACCACCTGTGTTACAGGGACACACATGAAGGTTATTGGAAGGGGAAGAGCTCCAAAGACTCCAAAGTTCCAGCTAGACAAGCAGTCAAAACTCACATAACCTATAAAAGAAATGCATAGTAGGGTACAGCTGGAACATTGCAGGTACCAGTATGCAAATTCATAGACCAAAAAATCTCCCTTCCCTTCATTATTTAGGTATCCTCTGCTAGAAGAAACCATTTTTAGCTATTTATCCAAAGAATGAGTCTCACAACATTTGAATTTTCTTTCTCCAACCACAACATATAAGAACTAGATGAAGAACTGGACTCACCTGTTGTCTGTTTTTATTACTGTCACATAATGCATTGACCCATCTTCATATTTCTTTTCCAGTTTGATTTCCATATCTCGTATCTTTGCAGTTACAGAGCCAGGACTCAGAAAGATGGAAAGAACATCAGGCTACAAAAGAATCCCACAAAATGATCAGGTAAATAAATGCAAGAGCCTTTTTAGTTCTTGCTAGTGCCATTAATGCAGTTCTCAGTGGGTGCCAGTAGGCAACAGATTTTCTTACACTAGAACTGCATTTCTAAGTCATCTAGTACCAGATGTGTACCAAGTTCTGCATGATTAGCATAGCTTCCATTTCAAAATACCTCTGCACTCTGAATAGCAAACATTTATTTAAAATACTTGTTTATTTTTACAAAAAGCAGAGGAGTCAGTTCTCCACTTTTTAAATGCCTCGTGTGCACTCACTGCTCAGCTCCTCCAGCCAGACAGAATGGGGTTCTACCTCAGCTTCCCTGCTTTCTGAGGGATCATAGCCAAAACCAATACCTTTCCTCTGCCTATTTGGACATGGTAACATGGGTAGAGTGCCATTTCTCCTTGAGAACATTTCCAGCCAGTTAAGCAACAGTTTTCTTCCTGAGATGGTGGTGTCAGGTGCATGAGCTACTCTGCAGAAAGCTCCAGTTCAAAGCTCAATTACTCATCAAATTATTTGTTGGCCAAGTGAAGAAACTGCATTTCTCTGGCCTATGACATGCAAGATGCTATGCTCAAAAAGGGCATTTCTTACCCTGAAATACAGGAATCTACATGAGACTTACGACACAAACTGACATGACTGATTCAGAGATAAAACCCATCACATATGCTAAGTTGAATGTGTTTCATACCTGTAGATTGTAATTTAGGAGTGTTCCAGTCGAAGCTGTGGTCTGAAAGCCAAAGCCAACTTGAAAATCCTTGGGAAATGGGAAATCTGCTGCACTCAGGCTCAGTGTTCCGTCCTTGGAGAAAGCTGCAGATCTGACAAGCTGAAAGAGAGAAAATAAAGATTTCAGTGATTTTCCTTTCAATCAGAAGAAATGCCAATATGAGACAACAGCTACCCCACTCAACATAATTGTGATCAGCTCCAGTCAAAACCAAGCACAAGGCAAACCTCAAAAACCATTGTTTCAGTACAGAACAGACTGTCAGAGTTGGTTTTACCAGCATTAACTATGGTCTGAAAAACTCTAAAATGGGAGAGGAGGCTTGCTGGCTTGCTGAGAATAATGAGCTGTTTGTCTCTAGCTCCTCTAGCTTTTAAAGTTTTCACATTTGGGGACACAAAACTGAGTAGCTGGAGGAATAGTTCATAACTATGAAGCTGTGCAGATGAGCTGCATAACTGAAACTGTGTGAGCCATAGGACACCTTTTAATACATGAGAAGTTTTAGAGATACAGAGAATGAAGATTAGATCCTCTGCAAAGACAGTCTGTGAAGAAATCGCTCTGTAAAAGGTTTAGATGCCCCAAGTAAAAGAAAATAAGCACAAACTTTCAATGCAATACTGTGGTAAAAAGGACAAATGAGATCATGCACCATGTAAGCAGCAGTAAGTAGAAGCAGAAGGATAGTTTTCATCTCTCCATGCAGCACTAGTCAAGCCAGCACTGAAATGTCACATTGTCCCATTTTATAAAGAACGTGGCAAAACTCAACGATGCACAGAAAATAATTACAAAACAATCAGATGAGTGGAGCCTTAGAATGAGAGATTTCGATGGAAGTAGTCTGTTAAGATCTTTCAAGAAAAAAGGCTGACAGATCATTTAATTAGCAAGTGTAAACACCTTGGCAAGAGGAAAGATACAGAGTAGTACTCAGTATTCCAGCCTAATCAATAACAGCAACTGGAAGCCAACAAGCTTACATGGTAAGTATGAATACTTAATTGTAAACAGTATTAAATAAGAGGGTGGACTATGTGCTGTAACAAGCTATCACAATAGGGGTGGTGTCTCTGTTATTTCTGCATCCTCATACCCAGTCCAGGTTCTTTTACTGCCATCATGTGTTAACCAAATACAATTCTTGACCTAAGCAAAACATAATGGTCCAGGATTTATAGACAAACCAGAGTCTGTGAACTCCAGCAGAAGTTTTTGAGGAAATTTATTAGTTACCTTCCAGTCATCTGAACATTTCTTGCTGACACCAAAAGTCTTGTCAAAAACAACAGATGCAGTGCTTGGGTTTTTCACATTCTTCATGCAGCCCCGGAATGGAGGTGTGGATATATTAAAGCTGGTTTCGGGGAGGGGAAGGAAAAAGAGTTCAGTAGCCTGGCATTTCAAAGCACACACCACTATAGTAACCTATAAATGCTGACAATATAAGAAATAGAAAAAGATAACGAGAGCAATCTTTCTTGTGTATACATACCACATGCTGATCAAACCCAATCGTTAGGATGAGCTCCAACAAAGATCTCACCATTAGCCAAAAATCACAGATTATGATCATGTATTATACACTTGTTTTTTTATGCCACATTAGATAGTCGATACAGAGTATGAAAAACATTGTGTAAGGAAAGAGTTTAGATGGAGTTTCCCTACAAAGCCTGTATATTACAGTTTTTTTATAGCTACTTACCGTTCCCGTAGAAAAGGTGGAACTCCACCTAGGTAGTACTCAGTGAAATTGAAGACCTGTATGTTGGCTTTAATGCCAGGACTGACATACACAACTTTGTTTCTTCGGTCAAGCACCAAATTAATCTGAAATACACGAATAATGAGAATCACTTCACTTGGCAGAAACAAAAGTCATTTAGCTGATTAAAAGTACCCCCACAGAGCAGGACACAGTGATGTTTTTTTCCCACTCCTCCTGTTTACTAGTGACTTAAATCAAGGATAACTGCAGTAATTCAAAGGTACTTTGCAAACTTTGGGCATTTAGTCAAAGCAAATACCTAAGGAAAATGTTCAACTATCCAAATACAAGGTGAAGTTTTATTTTCGTCTGAAAGATTGCCCTAAAAACACACCTCAGCTAAGATTAAGATACGGCCTTGTATTTGCAGCTGAAGATTCAGAAGCTGCTGCCTGATACAAAAGCTAAATCAGTCAGCTGGCTGAAGGTAACTTGACCCAGTAGAACATACAGATTCCTTGCAGCAGACCCTGCAGTTTATGCTACTTAGTTGGAAATATATTAAGGGGAAAAGAGACAACTAACCAACAGGGAAATCAAAGTTTTTTAACAATGTTTTTACGATTTCACTCTAGTAGTGATGCCTGAATAGGCTATCTGAAACAGAGACTAGACAGAGCAAGGGAATAAAGGAAGTATTTATTAAAGGCCTCTAAAAGATACACCTTGGGCAGCACAGGAGCCTCTGCAAGAGACTATACCCAAGATGGATCCAAAATGGACGACAGGTCACGAGTTTTTAGACAGATATAGGTTTGGTCTATTAGCATATCAGAAGCTAATTGTCCAACCCTAGCCTTAGGTATGAAGTAACAATCCCCTGGTCTGCCCCCTTCAAATAATTTTGTTTATACCCTTTGGACCTGAGTGGCAGTAGCGTGGCCTTGGCTGTACAGGCCCAGGAAGGATTGTTTATTCTGACTAACATGGGAAAGCTGGCTACCGTTTTACATAGAGTTCAGAGTCACGCACACTACTGCAGTAAAGAATCTGGAAAATATAAAAGCTAAAAACCCCTAAGGCATCAGTAGTGCTACAAAAGAGCTGGACTGAAGCTAAGGAGACAAGCAACAACAAAGACTGCAAAAGAGTAATCTCTATAAAGATCAGCCCACTCTGAAGAAATAAATCCTTGGGTGGTGAAAACACTAATCTAAGTATGAAACTAATACAAAAAATAGCAAAGTATACAGCCATCTTTATGTAAAGCATTGCTCTGACAAAGTTTTTTCCTTTGGTGGTTTCACTGTTAAAACTGAACTATTAGAATTAAAGCAGGACAAGAGAAAGATTAACTTTCACATGTCCAAACTAATCCCCAGTGACCTGATTTCCTCACACGAAAGGAAAACTCCACAACTAAACTTTGCAACAGGACAGTTTCAGTTAATGTGTATTTTAACAAATAATGATCCCTTGATTCTTTAAAATTACATACTTGTTGATATTTTCCATCATTTACAGTTTCTTTGGCTTCTACTTCTTGTGGAGTTTCAGAGTCAAGTTTGTATCTAAAAACTGTATGACCATTTTTAATGAGCACACTGATGAACTGATCCTGCAATAAAAAAAACACCAACACAATTAAACTGCCACAATTTCAGATATATATTTCACTGTCATATTAATAATTTTAATGACGCTATCTAGTTGATTTCAATTACATTCCTCCTTTCCTGCCCCGAGTTCTGAATTCTCTGCATGGCCTAATGGAGGAGCTTCTTGGAATGATTTTTTTACTCAGCTTTGACAATATGAGTATTCAGTAACCATTGTAGAATCACAGAATATATCAAGCTGGAAGGCACCCATAAGTCCAATTCCCTGTTTTTTGCCCAACTACCTAAGACTAAACCATATGACATTAAACATAGAGCAGAATCTACTACTTTTCCACACAGACGAAAATAACATTTTTAAGATACTCTCTTACAGTTATTACTAAATCTAACATGTTCTTTGACAAGCAAGATTTTTAAGACGTTCTTCGACCACAAAACAGACAGAAGCATTCCACACATTACCCCATTTGCTGCAAAAAACACGATGCCTTCATCTGCAGTCGTCTCAATTGTCTGCTCGTACCGTACTCGTTCGGCACTTCTTTCTCCCGCTGTGACACTGGCATAACCAGTGCCCTCGAAATAGCTTTGGTCAGTCTCTTCTTTATACCTGTAATAATTCAGTGTCACAGGTGTGAATATATGACAGGAAAAACTTCTACCACATGGACTTACTGCCATTGTAATTTTAAAAAAACTTAAGTTAAAGCATTTGGTATAGGGCCAAATTCTGATCTAATCCAAGCAGAGAGAAAACCTTCCACTGGCCTCTATCAGATTCACATATGGTCTTTAGAGAGGAAATCATTAATGACTGACTTTTTTGAACTTAATGTAATATTTACTTTATAAAATAGCTGAACACATTAGTCTACAAATTGTGTCTGGATTTTCTAACACTTAAATTTAAACAGACTGAGATTGCCATAGATGTGAATCATGTCATCACTGAGGATTTTGTCTAAGAAATGTAATAATGACCGAGAGTTAGAAAAAGTCACCAGTTTAGCTACAGTGGTTATTCTTCTGTGAATAGACAAGAATGTGAAAAGACTTCATAATGATAAAATCACAGAACTGTGAAACACTTCTGTGTTTGTATCATACCTCCTGCAGGGTTGCACTTCAGTGGTGTTGAGATTAAAAGTCCTCTTGAAGTTGTAAAGGCTGATAATACGCTCATTTAGGCTGTTTAATTCAATGCAGCCTTCATAATGAGGATAGTTGAGATTACGTGGAGGCTGCAAAACAGTGTCATTAAAACCATTTCATCAGTAGCTGACAAAATTTTACATTGCTATCTAACTGCTAAGACTTACTGCAAATATTATTAAGACATAGAATATGACACTGTAAATATATAAAAACTATATTACATGATTGTATATAATATCCAAACCATCTGATACGACCCTAGGTGTACTGCAGCACAATTTAAAATAGAGTCACATGGACTGGGAACAGTACTTAGCAGGGCTGGACAGGTTTCATGCTTTCCTCAGCAAGGGAAATATCATCGTGCTCCCTTTTTTGAGCACTAGCATGCTACAAGCCAGGCAGATTCTGTAGGAAGTAGGATCTCCTTGCATCCCATCTATTCCTACTGACATAGATAGACTTTTACACATGCTTTTGAAAGACTGCTAGTTCAAATCTTTACTTGTTAGAACAATGGGATGATTAACAAAAAGTCTCTTTAAAACACTAAGAAACTCTGTACCCTAAAATCTGGTGGGTATCCTCCAACATAAAAGACAACACTGCTGGGATCAAGATTGAGGAGCATGTCACTGTCTCCACTGCTTGCACTCCTAGCGTTTTCAGAATGTGGAGAAATTGATGTTGCTGCTTTGATGTACTTCAGCTTTGCATACTGGTAAATCCTAAAACCAAAACAGACAGGCAGAATATCACATCACATTAATAGAAGATGTTATTAGCAGGTTTTCAAGAAGATTGTTGTGCATTGTGGCTCTTTTACCTTTCAAATGTAACTTGATCCATAACAGCTTCCTCAGTTTTGCTTTGAGTCACCAATGATTGCACTCTTACTTCTCCATCACCACCTCCCAGGTTATAGACACAAGTAAGGTAACCATCTTTCACAGCCATACCAATGTAGTCCTTGGAGGTCTAAAAATAGCAAAGCAAATAATAATTAATAAATGATTAATTGTAATGAAGGTAAAATACAACAGCACTTCCTTAGAGACATCATCATGCTGTGCATGAGTCATAAGAAATCCACCCACCTAGTGATGAGAATTAAGTTTATCAGTTCTGGGAAGAAAAAATTGTAATCCTGTATGTTGCACTGATTCAATGAATATAGTTATAAATTAATTCCACAAAGGCATGTGTGGCTTTTTATTTTTGTAACAATAGTATCTAAAATATTTTTCTCACTTGTAACATCTCCCAGCTAAAGCTACGAAAACATGACACCTTTACTAAGAATTAGACTCAACATCTGTGACATAAAAAAGATGTTCAGAACAACACTCAGTGAAGGACAATGGTTCCTACTGAGGTGACTGGGAGTAGTCATTTTCCCCAAAAAAATCACATTTTGTTTCTTCAAGATACTGTATTTCAGAAGTAACCATTAAAATGCTTTCAACGGATGTCCTGGCTAGTTATTCAGAGAATAAAAAGATGAAATCCAGTGTAGAACAAATACCTCTAAACAGCTTTCTGTGAAGGCACGAGGCTCACTGCAGATATAGATGCTGTCAAATAACAAGACTAGGAAATGCATGCAGGAAATTTTTAAAATGTTTGATGGTGATTGAGCAAACCTGAATTCACAAGCAGGTCTGCATTATTCTGCATACTCAGAAGACAAAAAAATTAAGAGCTGGGGGCTGAATTTTAAAACTGAAATGATCACTTTTTTTTAAGCAACAGAGAAACTCAGAGTGACACATATTGTGAAAAGAGTCAAAGCTCCAAGGCAGGAGTTGGGCCAAGTTTGTGCTGACTGCTGCAGAAACTGACAGTTCTGATAAGACTGTGTGATGGTATCCATGATGGAGAAGTAACTTCCAAAGGAGCAAGAGCAAAGCATCACAGGACAAGCTCAGCCACTTGTTAGTTACTTTGCCAGGGAAGGAATGAGCAAAACACTTTTACCACCACTTAAAGGCAACTGCAAAGAAATAGGCCAACAGTAGCTACAAACTTCAGTAAGAACAGATCACTTCCTATACTTTTCTCAAAACATGATGTCTGGTCTAAAAATCAGATTAAATATCAAAATATACCTACATCTTTATCACCCAGGTACAGGACAAACCTATTTGCCGTCTCGGGGGTGCCTGATCTTTCCTCAGGTCTTTGGATAAATAAGGAAAGTGAAGTATAGCCCTTGAGATCTTCAAGGTTGCTCGGAGGTCGAACCTCTACACCAGAGCTGCCATTGAACCTCATAGGAATAGCAACCTGTTAAGAAAACCAAAGTTCAGTATGTTACAATTAACTATTGCTACTACTCCTATTTCACTGGTGTGTTTAATTGCAAAATAACCCATTACACATCCTAGTCATGTTTCAGCCATTAATTACCACAGATTTGGACTCTGATCCTACCAAATGAAATAATTAGGAAACAGACTGGATAATGCAGTAGTCTGTACTGTCATACTTAACACACCACTTTTTTATTCCAGACATCAATTAATCAACCCTTACTGTGCCTCTGTCAAGTAACTGTTACCTTCAATACACGGACAGAGAAGGATGTGCCCTGAAGCTCTAAAGAGCAAGTCTCTGAATTATTTAGATGTCTACAAACACATCCTGATGCTTCACTGAGCTGGACTTGACTGTCTGTTGGGAATTACAACGCACCTCTGATGTTATAAAGACACATCCTATTACAGCTAAATACACCGTGATCACTGATTCCTCTAATTCACTGTAACTCTAGGCTATTTGTGATGATCTCAGGGATGCTTCTTAGTACCTGAGACCACACTATCACTTCAGCAACTACAGCAGTTGCTTAAATGAGAAAGAGCAGTCTAATAAGGTGCTAGTAGTCAACTTCTAACATCTTGGAGTAGCTGGAGTAACGAGAGCACAGTGCTGCACAACTTCTTTGGCAGCATCAGCTTTCAATTGGCCATGTGTGGGTGGAGAGGCCTGTCTCTAAGCTGCAGAGCCAACTCTGTCCCTGCTGCCAAAGCCACCACAATGTACCCTGTAAAGCAAGAGGCTGCTGCACAAATAAGTATTACAGAGATGCCCTGGGGAAAAAAAAGCCTAATGATGAGAGAGACGTAGCAGGATGCTACTGCATCTTGTCATTTTTATGTATGAATTATTATGCTTCCCATCATCACAGTTACTTCAATTGCTGGGTAGTGCTGTTGAATTAAATTTATGTTTGGTCTTTCACACATATTTAAATAAAATGATTTAGAACGAGAAAGAGGAACGAAAGTACTGTTGTGTATCCAAACCATTGAGGTCAAGCATGATTGCAATGCTCAGGACAGACCTTATTTGCAGCATCTCTTGCCTGCTGAATCAGCTCTCTTATGCGATTTATGTTCTCAGAGATGTTGCTTATTGGCATCAGTTGTTGGTTGATACTCTTGATCTTGCTGAACAGATCTGGAAGTTGGTTTGTCAAATTTTTTACTGCAATGAAAGAAAAACAAATCACTGATGTTAAAAAGGAGGAGGAAAACAAGATGCAAAAGTATGGTATCACTACACAATTATCAGAAAAGCAGTGGACAGGGTAATGACAAAACAGTTTTGACTTGTCCTACAATACTGGGAAGCTCTCACTAAAAGTAGCAGCTTATACAGAGGTTATTGTACTCCTGAAATTTGTGGCGAAAGGTTTTTGCAGAAGCAGTCAGAATCAGCACTTCCAAAAATGTTTTAAATAAAAGTCCAGAAAAAAATATTAAACAGAACAGTAATGTGGTCTCTGACGTTATTATCCAGTGACTGTGGATGCTAGGGGAGAATGAGGATAAAGGACAGCAGACAGGATTCAGGCTTATGTGCATTCCCTGAGTAGCATCTCCTACTGCCACTGTCAGAGAGTGAATACTGGGGAAGGCAGACTGCTGGCCTGACTAAGTAGGGCACAAATTATATTCTTGTGTCAAGGTTGCAAGGTCAGCACAATTTAGTAGTGAGTCTTACAGTATCTGGCCAGGTTTATTTTAGGAGAAAAGAAAATATGATGAGAATTTCAACTTTCATTATAACAGGAAACAATTTCTCATCTCCCGTGACTGCAAAAAGCCAAAACCAAAACAGAAAAACCCACGCTAGAAGTATTTGCAGACTTCAACCCCATGATGCAGAAGGCAAATAAAATGATATCCAGACCTTTTGTTTTTCTAAACATGACTTATAAACCAGTCTCGTAACTTGAAGGATGACTTATAACCCTGCAATACCATGCAGGACTAGCTCTTGTATTTATATTATTTAAGATGTTTTCCTCTTACTTGGCTTTATCAGATAAAGCTCCTGAAAAGATATAAAATAAAGTTGTTTGGGAATGTAATTGTCCCTTATTTTGTATCCAACACAGGCTCTGTGCAATTCTTTTCACTTAATTTCAGCTAACAGACTTGTAGCCTAAGGTAATTGTCTAGGGCCCTTCCCTAGTCAATGTAGTAGAAAATCACATAATCACAGAGCAGCTGAGGTTGGAAGGAACCTCTGGAGGTCACAAAGTCCAACCCCTGTGTTCAAGCAGGGCCATTTAGAGTCAAATGCCCAGAATTATGTCTAGGGAGCTTCTGAATATTCCCAAGGATGGAGACTACACAACCTCTCTGGGCAACCTGTGCCAGTACTCAGTCATCCTCACAGTAAAAGAATTGTTTTGTCATATTCAGAGGGAATCTCCTGTGTTTCAACCTTTTACCCCAAGGGCACATTGCTGGCTCACCCTCAGCTTCACCAAGACCCCCAGGTCCTTTTCTACAAAGTTTTTTTCCAGCTTGGCCACCTGCTCAGCCTATACTGGTACATGGGTTTATTTCTCCTCAGGTGCAGGACTTCTCTTTGTCAGACTTCATGAGGTTCTTGGCAGTCTATTGAGGTTTGTCTGGATGGCAGCACGACCCTCTGGTGTATCAGCCACTCCTTCCAGTTCAGTGTCAGGAGCAAATGTGCTGAGGGCACACTCTGCCTCATCATCCAGATCACCAATAAAAATGTTAAACAGGATCAGACCCAGTACTGACCCCTGAGGGGTCACTGGCCTCCAAATCTTTAGAGACCAGTCATGGAACCAGCTTTTAACACATCCTACAGAATGGCCTGAATCACTTTCTGCTGTGCCTGTCCCTTTCTACTAGCAATAAAAGAAGCTCAGAATAGTGGCTTAGGGTACGTGCCTAACTTTTGAATGACTAAAGCTTCTGCTGCAAAACTGGCCATGTTCACCTAACAGTGATTTGGGAGGTCCCACACAGCACCTGCAATACCTGAATTGTTTGCCTCCATCAGTGCTTTATTGAAGGTGTCACTCTGTGTGCTTCCATAGTTACTCTTAATTCTTTCCACTTCTGCTTCAATTGGGCCCAGTTCACCCAACACACTATTGGTGACAGTGTTGGCATTTTCTGCCATGTTCTTTGCACTGGTGATGATGCTGTCGATGTCCCCTGAAACACACAGACATGAGCATGCAGATACTTACGGTAACAGATGAAAAGGGGCCCGGCCAGAAGTGATCACTAAGTAACAAACCTCTGTTTATCCCGTTGAGATTGTTTTGAGCAGTGACAAGATCAATTTTCAGTTCATTCATCTTTCCATCAGCGACATCAAGTCTTTGCTTTAGGTCTTCCAGGTTTGGACCAAGAGCTGCAAAACAGTGAAAGCCCCATGTGAATTTTAAACAAAAATACCATATTTCTGTTGGACAGGTGGTGTTGCAGCACTTGCCTACACTGTTACACAGCTCATGCTGCCCCTGAGCATTGAGTCCACTGCAAAACAAGTACAAGGCAAAGGATTTGCTGGACAGGAGTACTGCAAAGGTGTATAGCATAGCAGAAGCAGGAAATCTACTTTCTTGCCTTTTTGCCATTGGAAATAAACATCATGAAACGTCCCACTGTAATGGAACTAGCTTTTTTTTGTTAAACAAGTGCTGAAGGGCTTTGCTGAGATGTGAAAATTTATGGTTCAAAGAAAGCTTCTCATGCTGTGTCAACATTTCTAGTACCACTTTCTTTCTTAGTACCTTCCAGTGTCCTTTTAGTCTCCTGTGCTTGATCCATGAGTGTACTGCTCTCAGTTTTTAACCTTGCAGCTTTTCCTGACAGGTCTTCTCTCTTCACAGTCTGATAATAGAAGCATGGTACTGTCAGATTGCTTGATAATTACATTAAAATTTAAAGAGTAAAAGAGAGAGCCCAATCCAATTTAAAGAACCCCTAACCCTCCAAGGGCAGAGATCTCATGTGAAGAACATCACCTTTAGCAACAACTATCAAGGGTAATTTAAGCATACTACAACCCTGGTCTTTAGCAAACTTCAGATGGATTTTAGGGCATTAGGAGGAAATTACTAGCATAGTTAGATGTTATGCCTCTGCTGAAGAACTTGTAGGTATTAGCAGTGCAAAGTAAAAGAGAATACTTGAAATTACCTGCAGTGATTACCAGGGTTGCCTTGTAAGATCTCTTTATTTTGCACTGAAAGCAACAGTCAATATTCGTACGGGCAGTCCCACCAGCAAGGCAGTAATTGGCCTGATTAGTGCTGAGCCAAGACTAATTAATCAACATGCAGAATAGCAACTCATATAAAGGTCACAGAAAAATAAAGCATGCCAAGACACACAGGTGTTTGATTTTGGGGCTTCTTCAATAGCTAAAGAAAACAAAAATCCGGTTGTAACAAGTTTACCATCATTTGGCCACTTACTGATACTTACCGATAAAGCTGAGTCAGCTGCTTTCCCAGCTTGGTTGGCTGCCTCCTCTGCTGCCTTGATGGCACCAATAATATTGTCATAGGCAGTAGAGGCTTCCACAGCACAGCCTACCAACTCGTCCTTCCTGGCACTGTTCTTTATTCTGTGGGAAACAGGGTGAAAAATGCAGCCTTCTGCCGAGGCTGTGAGATGCATTCTGAACAGATCTGAACTCAGTATTTCCTAAGTAATGCCAATACAGAAAATGTTTTTCAATTAGATCGGTAACTTCGTTCTGCAAAAATATCAAACCTGGAGGCAGACCAACATGGAAAGACTCTTCAGAAGACAGGATAAGTTCAGGCATGTGGAAAAGCACAGCTATGGGACTCCAAAGCAGCCTTTAAATGATTAAGATAGAATTCACCAAAGCACAGGGTCAATAATAAGGCACCTCAATCACAGCCCTCCGAATAAATTCAGTTAAGAGGAATTCAGAGAACTGTAGATTTCAGATCATCTCTGGCTGCTCCAGCACCCTGATAAAGCACAAGATGGAGCAAGTACAAGACCTTTCGTGTTTTCCCCAAGAACCAGCACAGCAGCTCTGGAATCAGAAACAACAGAGAAAATCCCTTCTACCCACTCCCTGTGAACTATACTACTGCCTAGTATTAGCTGCCTTGTAACAGTGCCTTCTTAATTGAGAAAAATCACACTGAAAACTAACAAAAAAAGTAATGAAAATGTGTTTTTTTACCCAAGAATTTTCCAGCCAAGTTGGGTATTTTGGAATTTAACTTTTTGAGACTTTCTAGTTGGTGTAAGGACAAAATGCAAATAATTTACACAGAGAAAAATAAATCAGGATTTCACTTTTTTTTTTCATTTTGTTCTAATGAAGGCCTCCAAAACCTCTCTCATAATTCCAATGCAAAGTACAAATAATGGAGAGAGAAACACTTGATTCCTGCCAAGTTAATAATATTTTTTCCTTTCTAGAAGATTCCTTGGAGGATGAGAAAACTAGAGGAGGTATTTTCCTCCATAGTGCTAAGCAAGCATGTCCGAAGACTGCCAAGACAGCATTTATTGCAATTATTTGCCTCAATTCTTTGATATCGTAAAAGCATCCCTGAATAGGAGCACCTGAAATAACTCTACAAAAAAATATGCTAAACATCTTCCCACTCTGTACATGAGGATTTTCTCTTGTTAGTAAGATGTTAATGAAGTGTTAGTACAGTAGTACAAAATAGTGTTATGGGAGTTCACACTTCTGGGGGGAAAAAAAAATCAGGAAAAACATGGGAAGATCTGGTTTTTGGACAAAAAGAAATCTTCCACACATCATGAAGAAGCAGAAAGAGACCAACTTAATTTCTCTCCAGCTTTGAAAATGGTTATTAAAGCAAGTGAAATTACAGACCATTACAACCACAGATGTTATGTACAAAAATTACTCATTTACAGGAATGGCAACATACTCTTCCAGTTGTTTTGCCAAATCTTGCAAGGATTTGGCATGTTCCTCAGCTCTCACCACCAGTGGCTCTTTGCTTGCTGATGAGATATTTGCCACTTTTTCATTCATATCCTTCCTTGCTCCATCCAGCTGAGCAGCCAGGCTTTCATATTCCTATGGTTTTAAAAAGATATAATTTTATTTGTATTTGTACATGTTTGATTTTGTCCACATCTACTTCAGTGTTACACACACCTTGCACCTGAGGAGACCAAAGGGAAAAAACATTCCCTTCCAACTTACTCTGCAGGTTACTGGAAACAAGTAGCAGTCATTACATTATGCTTCCAGACCCACTACATAAAAGGTGAGGCAGAGCAAAGACACTTCTAGCCTAGTATCTTGCCTCTGACTAAAAGTGGCTAAAAGCTGTTAGCCAGAAAGAAATACAAGAATAGCACAGTTGCTTATGGCACTTCTCACAGATGTTCTCCCAAATTCTGGTATCTGCAGCTCAATGTCTTCCTCAGACGCATCACAACCCTCAACAAGCTTCTCCTACAGAAACCTGTGCAGGCTCCTTTTGCATCCAGGATGGGCTGTGAGATCCTTTCTTTCTTGACTGGCTCAGATAAGCCTCATCTCCAACAAGATACTGGGGTTTTTAACCCTCTCTTAAGGTGGTTAACTTTACCTCTTTGCTGTCTTGCAATAATCCAAGTACACTGTTAGCTTGTGTCAGTGAAGATCGGGCAGAGCTCAGAATATCCAAGAGACCTTTCTGTTCCGCATTTGTCTCCTCAACCCGTTTCTGAGCAAAAATGAAAAATTGAACAACATGTGATTAAGAAAAGGGGCAGGAAAAGCCGTATCTTGAAACCAAAATTTAAAAAAACACCAAAACAACAAACCCAAACCTAATCTAGCTGGCAGTAGGATTTACCAAAGGTACAGTTCCATTTTTTTTCTTAGAATATGGACATGAGTGTGCTAAACCAGTGATATGTTTCAGCAAAACCACAATTAAAAGAATGTGTCCTGCAGCACACACTTATTCCTTGTACTATTTTACCAGTTCTAGAAGTCAAACACTGCTCAGTAGTAACAACTGTTCCTTGTCCTGATGAGACTTCAGAAGCTGTTCTGTAGAACATTAATTCCAAATAATTTAACAGTATTGCACACATTTTTGCTCCCATCTTTCATGGCTGTTAAAGCTAAATACTCTAAAGAACTTACTATGACAAGTACATCAGCATCAGGAATTTGGTCTAGAAAAGGAAACAAAAACACTAGTGGCAGCTGAAGAGAGGTGCTACAAAGAGATTCTCCTCTGCTCTTATCAGAGCTACGTCTTGGTCACACTGTTCTGGTCACACAAAGAGGCCATAAGCAGCAGTACACTACATTTATACCCTTCCATACACACATAATGAAAGTCTAAAGAATTAGTGCTGCTTGGCTTTGTGGGTCAAAAGCAGCAATCAAAACCACTTCTAATCTCCTGAGGTTTAATGTTTTTCTCATGAACCCCAGCACTACCTTAAAGTCTTCTAACAGGACTGCGTTGTCTCTGTTTAAGCCTTCAGCCTGCTTGATTTGTCCCGTCGCATCATTCAGAGCTTCACGAAGGTCAGTGATTTTGGATTCATATTCATTCAGGGCATCCCTCACAACTTTAATAAGCCCACGATTTTCTTGGTGGTACTTTTGTAGCTCATTCTTAACACGTGTCAGTACTGCAGTATCAGGACCAGAAAGAAAAGTTTTGTTCAGAGAAGAAGGGAACCAGAACAAAGTTGGTTAAAAAGGGTTTGACATTTAGGATTATAAAGCTACACTTGTGTGAACTGAATATCTTCTGCAATGGTAATTTCAGTGGTACTGTAGCAAAGATACTATTCAGCATCTCACTGGATCAAATCTGCTCACTAGTTTGCTGCTGCAGACACAGAGCACAGATAAATGTTCTCTAAATTGAGTAAGGATGAGGCTGATCTGAAAATACTAATTTTCTTTTTTATACGGAAATAATGTAATTTCACCAACAATTTCATCTTCAATGTAGACATCTACAACTGCGCTAGTTATCAAAGCCTCTTCTGTAATCAATGGAGAGATTTTTATTTAATTTCAAAGGATATAGCAACACAAAAGATGTCAAATTAGTCACACTCTTAAGCATGCCCATTTCACTGCCGACAAAATAGGATACAGAGAGTCATTCAGAGGTAGGCATCAATGTTCAAGGTTGACGGAAATTGACTGTCACTCATATGGGCTTTCACATTCCTCCACTCTGCCCCTGGTTAGGAGATAAGCCCATGACTTTTCTTCATGTCTCCACTGTCTGGAATCAAGTTTCTGAATGTCCCAGGCAAACACATGCAGAGAACATGATCGGGAGTACAACCAGTGCAACTAGAACTCCTGAACTTCCTCATCCTTGTATGATCTGGCCCTTGGACTACTCTAGCAGCTTCTGAAAATCTGTTGCTAAATTAAACATGCAATTCCTCTAAAATACCTCTACGTACCACTCTGTATCTCTTACAATACACAGAAGTATTGCATAGGTGTGTTAGGATTGGCTACATCTTTATTTTACTGCAACTGATCTAGTTACAAAAGAAGGATCTACTGGGTTTCTTCCCCAGCTCAACCCATTTTTTTCCGTAACAAACCACAAATGCCTTCAAATCCCCTGCAGAACTACCACTTTCCTGTTGACTAACAAGAGCTACAAATCTCAGGGATACACTGCAAAAGGCCCCTCCCTCTACTCCAACCCAATCAATAACGCTTCAGATTTAAGACTGATCTTTCTAGAAAGCCAGAAGCTGAGAGAACAAGCACTTACACCGCTGAGCCTCCGTTCGCTCCTTCTCTGCCTCAGCTTGAAGTTGGCCAAAGCTGCGGTTCCGCATCTCCGCCATCATGCGCTGAGCTTCGGCCAGTTCTTCAGAGGCATCTCCCAGGGGCAGGTTGTTACCTCCTGCGTTTGTACCAGCTATCTGTTCCAAGAGCGCTGAAAAAAAGCACTGTCAAAGTTAAAAACAGGATGTGCTCAAGCCTATTCAAAATGCTCGAATGATGGGGCCAACCTCTTTTCCGAGACGGATCTGCTTCATTAACGAATTCAGGAATATGTTATTTTTCCCTTAATGAAGCAGATCCATTTTGCATTCATTCTATTAAGATGAAAAGTATCCCATGACACACAACCAGAAAGAGTAAGACGGCATCGGCCTTGAAATTTGTCCCAAATGACCAAGTTCCCAGCAATAATTTTGAACTTCTAACTTTAAAGAGCCCGTGATAACAACCCAGAACAAAGTTAGGCTTGAGTCAGAATAGTCAAATTTATTGCTCGAAATGTCTCTGTAATTAAGCTTCTCTGTCCCTTTTCACTTCATAGGGAAGGTAGGGTCCTAAACTAACATTATATACTAGATTTCTAATGGGAAGAGTGAATTCTACAGCTGTGACTAAATTCTGATTTATGAAGTTGTTTTCTAAGAAAAGCTCTTATGCATAATTAAGAATATTGTAAATAAGTTGAAAAGATGCTGTAAAACAAAACATGAGTTAGAAATTATTTTTTACCTTGTATATTGTTGACCACTATTTGTATTTGTGAAACCAAATCCTTTCCTTTCTGATGAGTTTGGCCAAAATTGTTAAATAATCTCTCAGCTTCTTTGTAGTTCATTTCAGCCTAGCAAGGAAAAAAATTATTAGATTAAAAGTATCTGGATACAGCACGCTAATACATAGTCAGGAGATGTGTACTTTTAAATTTGATTTGGTAAGTCACCTTTTCCTGGAGAGCATTTAAATCACGATCTAGTTTAGTGAATTCTGTCTCCAACTCATCTACCTTTGAACCTTGATTATGAACAACAGAACGGTAGTTGTTCAATAAAACCTGAAAAGAAAGGAAAAAAATAATCCAAGAAATCACCCATTGCACAGCAGACAAAAAGCAAAAAATTCAATGGATTAAATCTTTACCCAAGGTAAATAAAAGCAGAATTACTGATATGAAAACTGACCAATTCCTTCCCAAAACCTAGGGTTTTTATCTGTGAGCATAGCAACTGCTAGTGCTCACCAACCAAAGAACATTTTTTTAGAATGAATTTTGGTAATGGCAACTGGAATGTTGGGGGTTTTCGGTAATGCAGAGACATGAAGTGCTTGAAAAAGACATAGCTAGAGGGAAACCTCAGAGACATAACTTCCAAGGTGAGCAGGCATCAGAAAAATGGTATCAGAGATACTGATATTATTTCAGAGCATGACACGGAAACCACAGCTACCTTCTAACAGGTGAAGCCCAGTGCTGCCAGCATCTGGTATTTGGAATCCAGGGTTGATGTACGTCTCCTTGCAAACTGACAAAACTATGGCAAAAGTTCCTGGGTTCATTGCCCATCTACTTAATCTGAAATCCACTCTTCTGTTTCTGTGTGCCTACCTTTAAGTCCTTGATGCGTGTTTCCAGGTCTCTCATCTGCTCCAGAGCGTGGGTACTTGCACGGACATTTTGCAGCTGAGACTCGATGAGCTGAAGCTCGTCACCTATTGTGCTCAAATCCTTCAGCAGCGTAATCACACAGCTATCGCAGGCTGGAGAGAGCAGTGGAAATCAATACGTATCGTTGATATTTAACACAGAGAACATTTCATTGAGCACATTAATAAGTGACATGCAATGGAAAAGCTTTGAAGCTTGTCACCTGGTGCTGCCTGAAGAACAAAGGCAACGACAAAGCCTGCAGCATTAAGGGAAGCGACCCAAGCCGGAAGTAACAAGGAGGTTCCATTTACATCTGACTTGACGAGGACCTGTTTAATCATTTTTCCAAGTATTCGGTTGAATGTTTGCTTTTAAAACATTCATTACAGGATACCTCAGCCCTTTTTAAACTATGTCACCCTTAAAAGAGTCATCAGTATGTATTCAGAGCCAGCTGAAAGTAATCCAAGTGCAGTTCTATTTTATTACTTACAGTCACAATCTTCACTGGGATCCACATCTTTTGGTTCATTATTGAAACATTCTGAAATCACAAGATTGTCATTAGTAATGAAAGTCTTCTTATGGAAATACTCCTGCATTTTTTACCTCACTTTTCATGTTTGGCAGCCATTAAAACACGATGCTGCCCTTTCATAAATCCATACCCACTGTGAATGAGCTGAAATCCTCAGAAGGCTTCAGCATGCCAGAACATTCAACTCCCACTAATGCCTTGCTGAAAGCAACACCTTTTCCATCCCTCAAAGGAAACCTACTGTAATCCCACAATATATGTTACTTGAATAGCAGCAGGAGACCCTCTCACACCAAGCGTGCCAAATGTATTGCTAGAATTTGCCTAGAATAACACCACCTGGACTGGAGACAAGATTATACTGTTAAAGCACTTTACCCGGGACATAGGTTCAAACTCCTTTATCTACTTTAGTATCCAGGTTCAAACCACAGATTCTGATTCCCCAAAGAATGTCTTACCCACAAGGAACTGAGAAATATTTACGGCCTTCCTTCATGCCTGTCACAGCTTGGAGGATTAAGGTACTAATCAAGCTTGTGAGAATTCCACAGTGTGTGCACGGATGGAGGCACTGTATGTAAGACAAGGCATGCAGCTTGAACCACAGATGCAGGTCGTATATAACAAGCATTGCCCTCAGACTTTCCAACAAGCCCGCACAAGTGACTTCCGGTCCAATGCACTCTTTTGTTTGGTTTTTACAAACCCTGTTATAAGAAGCTTAATAGTCTCCAGGTGCATGTGGAGTAACATCCTGGGATCCTAACTTCTAGGGTGAAGGAGAGGAAATGGCTCCTAGAAATGCCATCACATAGGACAGGGATCTCCCCATCTTGATGCCCAAGTTCCTTTCACAGGCTTGGTCCCACTTCCAAGCTCTCATCTCCTCTTGAAAATGAAAATGGCTGTGCATCTTGGTCAAAGATTGAACTCGATGATCTTGGAAGTCTTTTCCAACCTTAATGATTCTATGTCTTTTACTCTGAAGGAAAAGGATGCACTCAGTATAGGCTGCCGCTGTCAAGAGTCAACAACAGCTTGCGCCTTGGGAGAGATACAGTGATAAAATTGGACCTGAACATTACCAGCAGCATGAAACAGCCTGGAACAAACTGCCTAGCTGTGCCATTTCCTTTGGCACTTGCACATTAAGTCATCAGGAAGTTAAATGGGATTGGTAGTGATCGCTGCTGCCAAAAGGAGACAAGTCATAAAGAACATACTTTTAAGAGAATGAAGGAAATTTCTCAGAAATCCAAACATCCCTGCAGTTCTGCTGTTGTGTAGTTCAGCTAACACCAGACCCATTTCAGCTGTCACTGTCAAGTACCAGTTAAATAAAACTGTTATTACGGCTTGTGCACCAACAACATCAGCCAAGAAATGGTGAAGTGCTGGCCAAGTGCCGAACATCATGCAAAAGGAACCTGCTACAACATGTTGTGCCAATGATCACAGACAGGTTTATTCCTAATGCAGAGAAAGAGATGGCTGATCAGGATGTGTAGTTGGAGGAAAACAAACTGGCTTGTTGAATATTGCCCTATGGAATAGTTCGTCCTAGCAAACTCTTGCTTCAAAAAATAAAGGAATGATAAAACATCAAACACTGCTTGGATTTGTTCCATACAAGGTATAATAGAGATGTATTACTTCAATGATGAAATGTGAAATGAGAACAAGCTATTGAAAAACTGCGCCAGCTGCCAACAGCAGCTCGCATCACTTGCTGTTTTTCTAATTTCTGTGGCCAAGGAAAGACAATGGGTTCCTTGCAGTTACTAGACTGCAGGATGAACAGCAGTGCAGAGAAACAAAGAGTATGGAAATATTTGGAGTTATTAGTTGGAAACTTCACTAACATATCAGGAAGAAAATCCATCCACAGGGAAGGAAAAGTGAAATTTTATTGGTGAATGAAAATATGTGAGAATCAAGGACATTTCAGGAGCAGTGGCCTGTGCTTTTGAATATAAAGGAGTATCCCAAGGGACTGAGGTGAATCAAGGTAAAGACAATCTGAAGAATGTAGGATCAAGCCCTTTACTTCAGAATTCTAATAGATAAAGCAAATATACGCCCATGGCATTATGAAAGAGCTTACATAGTAGTGAAGCTTTTTAGTGAAGTACATGTGTGACTGATTCTAAGAAATCATGGATGTCTTATCTAGAAGAGCAGTGTAGTCGGATTTACAAAAGAGCCTCCTGAGTCAGGGTTCTAACTTCCACTGTAAATGCAGACAGCTTGGATACCTAAGGCAGTAGTACCGGATACATATTCTGAAGATTTCACTAAACTGTGCCAAATACATTTTAAACAGGCATATTGAGGATGCTCAGTTTCCTAAATACATAACACAGACTGGCAGGATATGATTTAACCATGTCAGCACAGGAACCGTGATAGATTTAAAAACACTGCCATGAAACAAAAACAGAATAAAGCTGGCAGTATTTATGAAGGGAAACACAGGACAAAACTGTTTAGAAGGGTAAACCTGATGACTCAGGACAGCCCTTCTATTACTACGGTTTTAGGAAATCTTACATTTTGTAAAAAATTATCTACATTTCTTGTAAGTCTAGATCTTTCCTTCAGTTCAGCTTATCCAAGTACCTTCCTTCTTTGCTTCCCAAAGAGAAAACAATGCTCCCTTCCATGTTCACAGGCCCTCACGTACCTCCAGTCAGGTGGTCACAGCTGGCCAGCTGTCCATTATTATTACAGTTACATTTCTGACAGTAGCCTCCATATTCTTGTGGATTTCCAAAATATCCAGGAGCACAGCTAGATAAAGAGATACAAGTAATTTTTATTAAATAGCTGAAGCTAATTTTGTGAAATATACTCTCCCTTGAGATAAAAACCCAGTTATTCTCCCAAAGAAACTTTCAAGAACTTTTGATTTCATGTCTTGACTTAGACAGAAATAATATATTTTGGGTTTACAGTATCCTCTGTACTATGCTAAAAATACCTTTGTGAGCGCTGCAGAATTTTTTTCTAAAAATAAAAGAACTCCCACAGTGCTCCTGCAGGAATAATTCACTTAATCTGAAAAAAACACCAATGCACACAGATACATACATACACAGAGAAGTTGGCAAGGCTTAACCAAGCAAATCATACCATTCTGGTCTGTGATGCCCCCAGAAAACACGTACTAAGGAGGATCACGCTGCATGCACAGCTGAGATTTCAAACAACAATGGCACTGAATGCCATCATCACCCTTCTGCTGCGTGATACCCCCTCCTGCCTCCTGCCAGAAAAGCAGTCTGCGCGACTGATCTCTAAATATTTTAAAGGTAAAATATATTGTTCAGACTGGATAGCTAATATTCCTAGAAGTCACTCTGTGGTAAGATCTATAAGGGTGGTAAACACAGGATCAAAGGGCCATGATGAGCAGCTGAGGTACAGCTATACCTGGAAAATACCTATAACCCGCAGATTAGACAGGGTCAAAGGGAACAGTCATGAAGGACAAGACTATGTCCTACTGCAGGTCCTGTCTTCAGATGAGACATCATGACTTATTGGCCTCAAATTTCCAAACCAGACAACACCACTCCTTTACACTTCAGTTCTCTCTGGATTTGAAACTCAGTGAAATTGGTTCCTCTGCCTGCCTGAAACTGCCATGCTGTTCCTCTCTTGTCAAACTGCTGCAATGCTCCAGCAGAAGAGATGGCTTCAGCCAGATGTGTGTAAGCTCCAACTGTGGAGCACATCAGAATGATTTGGGATGAAGGGTACGGTGCTAAATATTACGTGGTTGCTGTTGGATAACTGAGACCGCTGAGGCACCATCATGTACACTGGAGGAAATGGGAAAATGTTTTTAACTTGAATAGGGGTGAAATAAACAGGAGTCATTATTACCAGAGTGCAGGATATGGCAAGGCATAGGGCACTTAGGCAAAAAGGCAGACACCTCTTTTCAGTAAAAATGGTGCAGTCAGTAGTCTGTGGAGAATTGCTTACATTTCTCCAGAGAGCATTGGGTTTGTGACTGGAATTACACCACTGCACCACTCTTTAGCAGCTGTTCATATAAATAGCTACTCCTTAGGTACGTGCATACTGTGCATAGATGCATGTCCATATGTGCATATGTGTCTGTCCCAAAACAGACATCCCCCCTTCTACCGTGTCTCTCAAAACTCTTGGTTTTGAGAAACAGGTTACTCACCGTTCACAACGAGATCCAGTATAGCCTTCTTTGCAGAGACACTGGATTTCTTCACCATTTGCCACACAGCCAGTTGCAAATCTTTGAGAAGAAGCAAAAATATTATTGTGAGCATACGATCAAATAGGTTTTACTCTCTAGAAGTTCAGTGTAATGACCTTCAGATTAAAAAGTTTTTACACCACCAAATTACTTCTCAGCTAATTTAATTGTCTCCTGATAATTTACTGTGACTAATTCTTTGAAGTTTCATATTTTTTTGTGCAAATTATTTCCTTAGACTAAAAAAATTATCATCTCCTGGCCCTGTGGACTGAACACAACAGTTCACTACCCAAAGGAATGCCTAAAATAAGCCTTAATAGTGATGTCATAAAATAAAACAAGTCTGGGTCGTTATTTTATCTTAGTAGACAAGAATCAATAGCCTGTGCTAGACAACATTTCCTCATGTTTGTATATCTTTTCTTTCTTTTTAATGGGTGAAAACATTAGAGGATATTTTTATGGCACTAATATTGTTTACGGGTTTTTTAACCAAGGCTGAGTAGAGTTGTGTACAGTTTTTGGGATCTCAAGGATCTGGTTAACACAATGAACATTTTTCTCTGCTCTCTCATGCAGACTTGTCCAGATTCAAAGTTCGATGTTTGTGAAGGAGAAGGCAGGAGGTGAAGCAGGGACGGGCCATGTTTGCTATTTTCATTTTTTTATTCTATGAACAGTTGGATAAAGCAAGTCTGTGTATCAAAGACAGAGGTCTGCACTAAGAATTACTGGAATCTGACTAGATGCAAAAATGTCAACTCCAGTAATGCCAGGTGGGGTGCATTTCCTATGTCAGAAATGGTATTCACCACCCTAATCTGCAGTTATGAAACTGCACAGGTTTATGGTCTCCCTAGATATTACAGAACTCTGAAAGGAAACGATGACTAAAAACATGTTTAGTCAGCCTCAGGCAAGCACCTGCAGAAGAGGCTGTCAAAACCAGATCTATCAGAGAGCTCTCTGATAAATGATAAACCTGTCTATTGTCTGATGGTGTAAATCTCTTACTTAAGGTTACTTGGTGTGTGCTAATGCACCTGGCAAATACTATGCAGTGCCTTTAGCAATTTATAGCTTAGGGTTTTTAAAAAAAAAAAAAGATTTTATTTACCATGTTTCAGAACTGACCAATGATGACAATCTGGCTAAACATACCATGCATTTAAAATGCAATTTACTGCCCAGTTTTAAAAGCCTGGAAACCTTATTAGATCCAAGGAAGTTTCACTTTTTCACTTTTCATCTCAGTATGTTTGCACTTCATACAGAGCCTTCACAGGAAAAGCAACTATACTCTTTTAGAGTTCTAGATATGTGCTTAAGATGTAAAATGCTTTTATATTATTTTTGCATGCCACTAATTTTTCTGAATTCCTATAAAAGGCTTGTTATACTGTTTTCTCGTATCTCCTAGCCAGAGTAATGGTGTTAAACATCTTACATTGCAGTAAGAAAGGAAGATTCTGGATATGCCCAGTGTAAGGGAAAAGACCTCCATCCTATATTTCTCACTATCAAGGAAGTACTGGTGGTTTTGAAAATAAGCCCACTACTACTGCCTGGGGTTCCCCAAGGCTATGAGCAGTGTGCCTCTGAAGTTCCAGGATCTGAATGAGAATTGGAATACTCAGCTTATTAAAAAAGGTAATGCTGCGAGGCAGACTACCAAGCTCTCAATAGGAGAACAGAGAAGGTCATTATATTCCTACGGTAGCAGAGTTCGGGCTTTGGGATTTTTTTTTTCCTCTCCCTTTCTTTTCCCTGCTTTTTCTTCTTCCCTCCCCTACTTGACTCTTCTTACAAGCTTTTACTGTACCTGTTTGTATACGGGCAAGGGCACTCCCGGCAGGAACCCCGAGTGGCAACTCCAAAAAAACCATCTTTACAGTGCTCACATTTCTCCCCAGCAGTATTATACTGACAGTCCTTGAAGAGGAAACAAGCGAGACAGTTAGCAGTACTTTGTCACTCGATATGGCTTTACTGTTATTTAAAAAAATAAAGCTAATTTACTCAGAGAATATGTTCTTTTCCTTCCACATAATCAAGCATTTATTGCCAAACTGCCTTCACAACCAGGATAGAACCGTTTCAGTCAATTTTCTAACTGTAGAAAGCACAATTTCCTCCCTCTTGTGGAAAAGCAACAGATAAACAAGTTGAATTCAACATATTTTAAAGAAACTTAATCAGATGCATAATTAGTAAAGGAGCATTCCATTAATGCACTCTGACTTGATAGTACAATTAAAAATCACTATGTTTATATAAAACTTTAAATTTTGCATCTTAACACTACTTAGAAGGCAGATACGATCTAAAAGCATGCAATCAATTGAGCCCAAGTACATTCCTTTAAAAATCTCATTACATAAATACAAAAATTGCTTCTCTTAGTAGATTCAGATCAGAATTGAATTTCATGTAGTTTCTCCAGTATGTGTTACTTTTATTTTTCTGTAGTAACTAGAATAAATAATAGAAAGCAAAAGCTAAGAATACAACTGAAACTGATTCAGCTGAGCCACTTTTTCCATGATTAAATTATCAGGAATTGTATCTTGGTTTAGAAACATTCTTAATTCTAGTGCTGTCTAATTGTTTTACATTTATATTTTGTGGGGACAGAATGAGGAAGTTGCCTTTGCATTACCTAAAGCATTGCTAATGTAACATAGAAGTTGTTCCAATACATAAGCAGCATAAAAATACATAAGCAGCCATAATAAAAATTCCAAATGACCAACAGTCAAGAGGCATTCACACTCCCGAGTTCTACAACTGTTTGTCTTCTGTGCAACAGACTGACCAAATGTCCCACAGAGCTGAAGGCTTACTCACAAATCAAAAAATGGAAAAGGAAAGCAGGAAATTGGCTGGAAGAAGTCACTGAGCAAACTGTGCTTCCATTTCAGGGCCCTTGATGGCTCAGGGCTATGTTTGAAGATCCTACTACCATGACTGGCAGAAGAGGGGCGTTTTTCCCTACAAATGAGAAATAGTTCTGTTTCTCCCATCTTCTCTAAAACTCCACTCTCCTTCATATTTCTTCAAACCAGATTCCCTCAACCACGAGCTCTTCCCTCAGTAATTAGTAATTACTGAGGATTAGTAATCCCTAATTTGTTTTCATTTTGGTTAAAGAACTAAATCTGTGGCTCACTGATAAAAGGTTCTGGGAGAGAACAGGAGAAGCTCCAGTTCCCATATGAGCCATATGAGACATGAAATTAAACACCAAGTCTCACAAAGGCACAATGTTTGCAAAATAAATCAATTTAAAATGCAACCTCTATAAAAGCTGGTGCATATGTTCCTGCAAAAACCTAATGGAAAATTCAGACTGTTTCTGAAAAATTACTGTCAATTTTTATAATTCTGAATAATAAATTCAACTGCAGAAAGAGTAAAAGAGATGTATTTAAAATATATGTGTTAGTCTCATCTTAGAGCAACCTCCTTTCACCCCCATCAAGTTTATCTCCTGACTTTTTGTTTCACTCACTCTGTCTATAGAAATTGAAGCAATTCTGTAATTGCAAAGAAAATTTCAGCTATTTCACATATAAGCCACTCTAAATGTGCCGTGCTGCTCCTCTAGCTACATGGCATGTGAGGGTTGGAGCTCCCTAGGCACAGTGCAATGAAGCCAGAGCAGCAAGTCCCTCATGGGTCTTTAAGTTTTCCAGGGTCAGAGATACTTCTGGAGTCACAGCACCTCCAAATCATCAAGTATTGCAAACTCTAAAGGAAAACTTCCAGCTGACTCCATATGCAGCCATATGGGACAAGGAAGGTAGAGCAGAGTGTGTCAGGGCCACAGCAGAACCACCGAGGTTACGTCAAAGACACAGGGCTCCGTGACATGAAGCAACATGCCATGGGATAAGCAAGCCTCAGCACCATGCTGCTGCTGAGGGAATGCGCCTTCCAGGAGGAAGGGCAGGGACCATGAGGACGCAAAGCCTGATTAATGGCAGAGAAATGCTTTTTCCCTACACATGAGAACCAGGTCGTCAGTCTTCTTCCCCTCCTCCTGCCCTCCATCATCCCCCGCTTCCAGCAGCACAGCAGTGCACTCCTCTCCTTCCACCAGCATGTAGCAGTGGGAGAGCGACTGCCTGAGCCAGGGAGGGCCGTGCTGCTGCACAGGGGAAGGAGCCAGCCTGAGCTTAGCCTCCCTCACAAAGCTGCCTCTGGAGGCTGTCACTGGAGAAACACTGACAAATGCAGGGACTCGCGTCTGGGGCTCCAGGTGAGGCGCAGGAAGCCAAGTGAACAAGCTTTGCACTTTAGATGTGGAACTTGATGACTCCACAGTGGGAAACCTCCTTGTCTTCTCCGCACCATGTCAGGTTTTTGTCCCATGGCTCCTCTACAGAGCAACAAACTTGCTCTTGGTTAGGTGGAAGTTCATGACGGAAATAAAGGCCCTCAGGGCTTTCATTTTTCACCACCTTATTCTGGATGACTTTGCTTGCCCTAAATCTTGTCCTGGGACCAACGGCTGATTTAGCTCTATCTGAAAGTTAATGCAGCTGTGAGAAGGACAGGATAAAGAAAAACCTAGATCGCACACTTCATGAGGTGAAAGTAAAATTTGCCTTCGTAATTCTAATCTGAAGTGAAACTTCCTGATCTTTCTTGCTGTGCTGCAGCACTTTCCTGTCACGGCCTGCCCTGCCCCTCCAAAGCAGCAGCCTGTAAGTCATCTCCCAGAATGTGCTGAATTGGTTTATAGTTTCCAATAAAGCAACACGGTTCGTTGAAACAAAGTCGGGGAGAATGACATAACGTGCAGGAATGCACCGCAGGCAGAATGGACGCACTGCGAACGAGGAAGAAGTAACAGAAAAGGCAGACCATGAAAGATGTTGGCAAGGTTCTTGTTTACACGGCACATGAAAAATTAGTGAAAACTTTTTAAGGGTGAATTTTTCAAGACAAACTATTCAAAGAAGCATCATGATATAAAGTGGAGAAGCACAGTCAGCCAAATGTCACACTTCCATTGCTGAGGGCTGATCCACTCCCATGGGGCTGCTTTGGGTTTAATACAGTATTCCAGGGAGCAAAATCTGCCTCACTACATCTTCTGCTACAGCTGAGATTTTCTAATAATCTAGCTTCTATTACTTTTATTTCATCTTATTTAATTCAGCATTTTTAACCCATCTAGCTGTACACTATGGTTAGTGAAGATACAGTGAAGCTGATTTAAACAAGAGATTCTGCAAAGACTGTGCTATGAATGAATGTGCTGTTTGTCAGCATTATACAAATATATCCTAGTACATTTGTATAAAGCTCAGGGCCACTTATGCCAGGATAAGACCGATGTGTATTATAAATAACTACAAACATTTCCTTATGTACAAGTTTGGTGACTTTTTTGCAACCAGGAGCTAAAAAAAATTACAGGGCAAAGAAAAAAATGAAGACAAGGACACAAATTATTCCAATCACCCACATTAAATGTAGATTTAAGTGTAGGATCATTAACAATAGTGTTATGATCATTAACAATATAAAATTTAGAGAAGGAGGCATACAAGGATTATTCTTAGTTGCTTGGAACTTAACAATACTGTATGGTCCATACTGCAGTAAGATAAATTGTTTTTTCTCATTTTCTTCCCATTTATTTATTGACTGTTACTAATTACTTACAATACATTTTCCAGTACCATCTTGACATCTATTTGAATTTCCATTGCAGTTGCAGGGCACACAGCGTCCAGCAAATAATCCTTTACTCTCACGATAAAATCCAATGCCACATTCCTGGACAGCAAGAAGAAAAAAAAAAATTGGTGAGCATTCACAGAAAGTTTTACATGTTACAGGAAACATATTTTGAAAATGTTTGCCATTTCCAAGGAGTAGTGAAGGTGTACATTTCCTTTCAAGCTCTCCTAAGCTCATAATGTTAAGTTTTCTAATGCAGTAAATAGCAATGAATGGAGATGAAGAAGTTTCATCTGAACCCTGTGCTTTAGACACTTTGCCAGTGACGATTTAATCATTTTGACTCTAACCTTGGAGCAAAACACATTTCCTGTGGCTATGTATAAAGGTGTAGAATATGATTTCTAAACCACAGAAAAATATTTGAGTTTGAGAATGCTGTAGTGTGAATCTAAAGAACAACACCTGGAAATCTCATATACTAATTAGTGGTCATATCTTGATAATAATTTCATTACAGTATATTCTTTGGAAACAATTCTGGATACCTTTTACATACATTCATCACGACTTCCACAGTTTAGCCTACCAAGAGCTGAAGCCACACCTAGACATAGCTAGGTGATGTAACAAAACATACAGTGGTCTAATTTCTAAGTACAGGCTTGCCCTGGAGACTGGGGAAGCATGAGAAGAATGTTCCAGCTACTGAGGGCACAGGAGCAGGAGCACAGCCTGTCAGATCACAGTTGGATTTAAACAAGGAGCTGAACCAGAGAGGCATTATGAATGAAGCAAGAGACATCAAGTTTGTTCAGCTACAGTAGGGAGGTAGTAACTAATATGTTAAAACCAACTTCTTGCTTGGCATGGGCAGGGAAAGCACAAGGAATTCCTCCTGGGCATGAAGCCCTCCTGCACACAGATCAAAAATTCACACCCACCTTCTCCTGGCATACTCCTGGCACACCAACCACACTAAAAATGACTGGACATAAGTCTATCCTTTCTATTCTGTAGCTCTTTTTCCCTAGGAACTAAGCTGGTGTGGCACAAGGAAGATCAGAGGCTGTACGGAAGCAGGGAGAAAGCTGTGCTCCCCACGAAGGCAGCACCTCCCAGGTTCCTGCCTCTGGCAATGTTCTTGTGAGCTGTACCTATGCCTTGCCTCTGCCTCAAGGGCAGGGGCTGGCCCCAGTAACACGCAGAAAACAAGAGATAGTTGAACTCTAAAGCCATAAATCTTTTCTCATAGTAAGTGCACTGCCAAGACTGATGGGACCAATCTGAAGAGCAAAGGGTCTGTGGGATTGTGTCACAAATCACATTCCAGTGGTTGGAGGTATAAGTATTTATGCAGAGGAAGGATTAACCAGAGAGTTTTTCAAATGGTAGAACTACCAGAGGGAAAAAAATTTTCATCTCTCACAAAGCAGATCCCAAATGGAATATTGAGTTACTGCTGTTGAAACAACAATTGCTACCGGCACCTTTGCCTTCTCTACATGTAGGATAATTGAAAAAAAAAAAAAAAAAGAAGTATGCAGCATACTAATACCATCAACAGCTTTGAATGCTGACTTCAGTGTGAGCAAGGACTAAATTTAGAACAGTTGAAGTTTTTCAGATACATTTTATAAACAGTGAATATTTTTCCTGAACAACAGGGTGCCAGTATACACAGCTTCAAAAGAAACCAGGGCCTGAAATACATTAAACAGCATGACTAAGTAAAAGATATGCTCTAATGCATCTAAATTTTATTAACTTAAAGTCTCTTTTAGGAGAGAAAAATAAATCACACATTTTAAAAATACATCTAATTGCATTTGGAAAAAAATCTGTACAGCCTTTTGTTTTTCTATTTATGCTGTCTTTAAAATGACACATTTGGAGTATGTGGGCACTTTATTTTTGAAGCAGCATTTGTAATTCCACACAAATGATAAATTGATTCCCCATGAAGATAAAGCTCTGGGCACTTTCAAGTGCTTTTTAGGATCATTGTTTTCGAGTAAACAGCAATTTAAAAGAAACCTCCTGTACACACTTTTGTTAGTAAAGTACTTTGAGACATAAGACTAACCTTCTCATTACTTCTATATTAAGTAATGTATAAGTTGTTACCAAATTAGTTCATTTAAAAACAAAGTGAAAGAAGGAAGCAAGCGAGGAAGAAAAAATGAGCAAATTACCTCTCTCGGATAAAAATCCATTTGAACTTGCTGCCACTGTCTCCTCTCCTGAAGGTGGGGATAGGAGAGCCTCTGCTGCATATCTTGTGCTAAACAATGCCCAAGGGACACTACAGTGACAACCAGCCATCCTACATTTCTTGGCCTCTGTGCCTGGGCCATCGTTTTACTTTGGCTCCCGCGTGAACATTCACTGCTCTCCCTCCGGTGCTCACCGTTCCTTCTCTTATTACGCCCCCTTCTTCTCCAGCTTCTGACTCAGATTAATGAGGTTCTGTGCCGGGATGGGCCCCACCTTTAAACTTTATCCGTGAGTCAAGTCGCTCAGCACACATTACCGTTCCTGAGGTTAACAAGTAACCCCGCGGTTCCTGTAGCTCAATATATACCTAAGTCGGGGTGTGGCAGGCATCACCTCCTCCCCACCTAAGGCAGCCAGACAGAGCTTGGTGATTAGAGCAGTAAATCACTGCCTGAGTAATGCTGCATAAACATACGGGGCTTACGAACTTCCCCGTGAGTGTCTTGATCACTTCCTTCGGCTTTGTATTTTCACCAGGTTGCATACAAAACACCCCAACAGCTTAGTTTAACCAAGGCAGTACGTTGGAAGCAATGGGATGGCAGTAGAATTTTCAGTCAATGCTCTTCAATTTGTGTGTGGCACAGAGCAACAGAAGCGTGAAAAAATCAAAAATACTTCCAAAATGGTTTCTCTGCAGATGATGAATTAGCTGTCCTGAGCAGTGGATGTACACTTGAAATGTAAGCCAGCCATACATGTTTTTGTTCAGTCTCTCTGCAGCTGCTCCAGCCTAGATATTATTCATTCATTCTCAATTCAAAAAGGTTTTGCAAGGTTAGTACAGCAATTGCTACTTTATGGTAACACTCAACCATTTTCTGAGAGTAATTCCTCATATTTTGTGGACTTTGTAAACTACTTATCTCTCTGGAGCTTTATTTTGCTGCATTGGGTGCTTACACATGGCAACAGCCGAGCTTTAAGCTAAGCAAAGCGACAACCAAAAGAATTACAGCTACAGGAACTGCATCAGAGACAGGATATACAGCTGTATTACCAGTCTTCAGCTTATAGCATTACTTTGCAAACCCTACACTATCTTTCATAAACACATCTCCAAATATTTTTTACAAATATGTTAATTTCAGATTTCACACGTTTTTCTATACAAATAGTATCCTGAATTATCTGGATTCAGGCTACTTCCCTTGGACCCTGCTAAAGTAAGAAACACCGGGAATCTTCTTTACTGTGTATGGTCTTCCAGACTTTGATTAAGTCAACTCTGACCTTTTCTCCATTAAAGTAAGAGATTATTCAGCCTCTCAGAGGGCATCACAGAAGAATCCCTCATTATAGTGCCTTACGTATGCAAAATTATGTTTGCAGCTCCATAAAAGCAATCACGAGTAGAATAACCCCGCAGTGCTTCTTAGATGGTGAAAGCACTTGAACCACTGAAAGTGCACAGGCTTACAGGAAGCACATTTAATTACTTTAATAACCATCCTGCTCCTCTAAATAACCCAGTATGCATAGCTGTAGGCCAAACACAGGAGACAATGGCATAGTATGGAGGCAAACATTTCCTACCTGGCATGAGTCACCGGTGTACTCCGGAGGGCAGGAGCACGTCTCCACGCTGTGCGCGACGCTGCCACTGCCCTCGCTGGTGGCTTCCTCCAGCCCCACCTCACCCAGCGTCAGGCGCTGAGTCTCCGTGAAGTAAAGGGCCCGGATGTGCAAACCATCCAGCCTGGACAAGATTGTCATCAGTTCTTCTCGGGATGCCAGCTTACCGCTGCTGGCGTGCCTGAAGCTGCCCTGCACATTGAGGGGTACAAAATAAGCACAGTGCCGCAGCTGCTTAAAAAGAGTAGCTTCAAAGAAGACCAGAGGACAGAAAAAGGGAGAAAACACCCATGGAACAGACTTGTCTAGTGCCAGTTGGTGTGGGGTGAAATGGAGTCCAGGAGAATAGACACAGGATGGTGGAAAAAAGAATAATGAGCATAAAGAAAGGGATGTAGCCTTTACTGTGCAAGGTGAGTACGGCTTTGAGGTATTGAAAAGTGAAGAAGCCTGTAGGTTCTTCTTCAGTCATCCAAATTTCTTTGAGATATCACCCACCAAACCATAAAAGGGTGAAGGAAAATGCTTTTATTTTTAAGAGTAAGTGAAGTCCTAGAAACCCAGTCTTTTAGGGCTGCCTTCACATGCTTTCTTGCTGCTAATAAACACAGCATTGTTGAAAATGGAATTTGGTTTGAAGAAACATCTTTTTTGCCTGCGTATGAAATAAATAACCCAGTTCGACCTTCTGAGCTCAGGTTTAAGGTAGGAATAATCTCTGCTAAATTCACCTACCTGAATGTTGGACACCCCATTCTAAACTAGGTACGTAGACACGAGGAAAAGAGATAACAATTCATTCCATCCCTATTAAGTACAGTCTGCGGCTGCAATGAATCACCTTCTATTGAGGACTGATTCAGCATTACTCCACTGGCCCTGGAGGGAGTGCTAAGGGCTACACTGGACAAGATGCCTAACTCAGAGGTGCTCAAATTAGGTGTCATGAACCAGAACCCAGGTTCAATGTGGCAGTAAAGGGAGACAAAAAATGTTCTTCGTATTTGAGGTCTGCAGTGTTTAAGTTTATATTCATCACCGTTACCAAGTATTTTGCATTTCTGCACATATTCTGCATGTGTGTATTTTTATATAACTCTGGGAGGAAAAGAGAAGGCCATTCCCTTTTCAGTTCTTACCTCAACCAGCTGCACTCGGCCATAATATTGACGGTCAGGCAGTGGGTTGTTGGGATCCATGTAAACAACTTCCATTTGATGGCCCTACGTGAGAATGAGGATGTAACATCGCTGTTCCACTACTTGTTAAGGGAAAATGTTCAGATGCAGTAAGATTTGGTGAAGCACATTAATCCCGTTGTTTGGGGGATTAAAACTAAGTAATACTAGAAAAACTGTATGTCTTTTTCTCAGGAAAAGTGGTATAGTGAGCACTGTGTTGTAGTGCCAGAAAGGTTTTCACTGCTTTTGCCTGTTAACAACCTTGTTTTCAAGTAAAACACCAAGAGAATCAAATTAATGCTGATCAATTTTCCCAGGAACTAGTTATTACTTTAGAATAAAAATGGTTTTGCATTTTGAAACACTCTCCTTTGCATCCTGGTGCACCAGCAACTATGGGTATTACGGCAGTAGTTTATGAAGTACGTTTCCCAGTAAGAATCCTAGAACACTGAATTAGTATTTCTGATGGTCTGAGGAAACAAAACACCCCCTTGAGAATTTCAACAAACAGTTAAAGATTTCAATTTTGTCCCTAAAGTGGTTAAATTGAAAAACTGTCAACCTAAACTGCATTTTTATTTCGGTCCTTTGAAGCCTTATAATTATGCTTAGTTTTATGCTGAAAAAAAGTCTCACAGAAAATGAGATTAATTACACATGAAATCCAGGGCATCTTTTGCAGAGATGAGGCCATACTTGTTGACAAGTGTGCAATGCATTAATTAATTTCTTTCCACAGGCATATTCTACAAAGAAAATCCTGTTTTATCTTTTCACTTGCTCTCAAATCAGTTACGCTTAATAATATGTTACTTTGGCAACAGAGACAGATGTGTTGATGGCTTTGAGCAAAATGCAGTAAAATCACTTTTATAGAAACATAGGAAGTTGTTTTAATAGTTAAATACACTATAAAAGCAAAATTTGCCATAGTTGTTAAGTAACATAAAAATCATGGTATTTGTATTGCTTGTAAGAAAAAATAGTATTTTAAAGCTTACTGTTAGTCGTATATCAGGTTTCTTATCCAGAAGAACCATGCCCTCACTAGGTAAGCCAAAAGATTTCACTTGGTAACTTAGGAAGCCACCATATGAAGAAAGCTGTAACAAAATGCACAAGACCAGAGATACTTTAGTGCACTATTGCTTGATATTAATGTAAATTTTTATTCCAGTTTATCTCATCTTCCAGCACTTCCACAAATAACACATTTACTCCTTGTTCTTTAGAAAAAACATGAAAATATTGTTGTTTGGAAGAAGTTACTTTCTATTTTGTTTACTGTGTGTATCTGACATAACTTTTTGAGCAGATACTGTTTTCTGAAAGGTTACCTGCATCATGGGGATTTTTTCATACTTGGGTTCACACCACCTGTGACATGGAGAAATCAGATGTTCACGTGAACATTGTTCTTCCCCCAACTGTAGAGAACAGATAGACACAGGCAAGTGTGTTTGAACCACCCGACAAACACAGCACTTCCCCGGGTGCTGTGTGAGGGACTCAGTGCAAAACACTCTGGGAGCAAAGGAAGCTCCAGGCACAGCCTAGATAGTTTTTGTTCCAAAAAGAGCCTCAAAGGAAGGTTTGTGGGTACTAGGTGAAATCAGGAGTTTTGGATGTCCTATTTTGGTTTGCACCCTTGTTATTTGCCCCTACATCTTATCCTTGGTTTTGCCATGGAAGAACTGCTTTGTCAGGTTCTGCTCTTCTACAGGTGAGCACCAGCCTTTCATCTACCCCTTTCCATATTTTTGGTGAATTACAAACAAAATACTGACATCCCAACACTGAATTTGTTCCTTGGATCACAGGTCCATAATTAATGCTATTCTCCTTAGCCAACTGCATTTTCAAAAGCATCATTTGGAACACTGGCTATAGTTTGTTAACACAATCAAAACCCCATGTATAAATAAATTCTTATAAAAAAATTAAGAAAATTCAAATTAGAGTTGATTTCCTGTTTAACTTGTTTCAGAACTGCACCATTTGAGAGGCTGTTAAATTACTTCTTTTTCAATGGTTTTTTTTTAATAGGACAATATTGATGTTACAAACTAACCTCTGTATTCTGTATGTACAGTATTTATTTTCTAACATCAAGAGTGGTCTATTAAATAGAATGTTAAAATATAAAAGAAAACAGGGACAACATGATCTGAATTTCTCAATTACTCTTAGTTTCTGTACTGTTATACATTTTACATTTGATTCCCTTTTAACTTTGTAAACAAGACAGAGAGAGGAAAGAAAATATAGGCTGCTAAATATAAATGTTCCAGTGGAACCAGTTAAAAGGTTTCAGATAATGGAAAACAGTATTTATACTCTCATTAAAATAAAAAATAGCTGAAGTGATCTTGTTCATATTTTCCAAAAGAGATGCTATCACTGGAAGCAGACCAAACCCTGACATTTTCAAAACACAATAACGTGAATAATTGGCAAATTTATGAACTTGTAAACTCACAGCTAGATAGCATTTTGGTGGGACATTCACTATCTCAGTATTGCCTGTGCTAAAATATATACTCACACAATGAGTACAGCAAAAGCAGGACCCAAATTAGAACTATTTTATTTGCAGTGTTGTCATTGTAAATAACAGCAATGGCAGGCCTAGGTAGATACTGTGACATGCAACATAAAACTCATAGCACTGATCTTAATAGCTGTGTTTAAAAAGGGTTATTGCCTGCTTTATATCTTGTTATGGAACAACAAAAGTACTTTTGGTTTAACACTGCAGGTGATAACGTATGCTTTAACATGAAATTTCTTTCAGAAATAATTAGTAGGCACTGAAACAAGAACCTTTATAACATCAACAAGAAGCACCCTAAATAAATGTGCTGTTCACCTGAGATCTTTATGGCTCTGAGCATAGGACAGCAGAAGGAAAAACAGTGCTCTAGTCTTTAAAATTAGGACTAGAAGAAACTTCAAATAATGTACCATCTTTCATGCCCTGGTGTCTGCACCATTTGTTTTCTCTTGTGTGTCAGTAGGATTGCATCTGAAAAGCCTGTGTGTCCTGCAACTGGCTGGGAAGTATTGGCACTGTCAAAGTTCCAAAGAGGGAGAACCTGGGTCTCTGGGCCTGCAAGTCACCATTAGCAAAGTCCCCTGCTCGGTGTGATCCTCAGGCTGAGATGCTGAGGGTATTAACCATCAGCAGAAGCCTGCTCCCATGCATGAGTCGAGAGACCAGCAGGCAGGCCAAAGAACACACAGTGTAGAAAACTAGTTGATGCTCTTCCCAAGCAACATATCAAAAGCAAAAGGCTGGGGCTTTTTTGTGTGCCACTGACTACATAATCGCCTTTTATTCTTTTGGAAATCTGCCCAGGACATACTCTAGAGAATCTAAAGGACTGACAGGCCTATGTGTTCTGGGTTCCAGAGCAGCCACGTTGGCAAGTTCTACATGTTCTGGGTTTGAGAAAAGCAGCTGAAGGTACCAGCTCCTTGAGACATTTGAGCCATTTGAGCCATTTGAGCCATTGAGCTCCTGATCATGCTGTTCACACAAAGACCTGTCCGGCACCAAGCAACATGATTCATTCTGTGTTATGGGTTAATTTCAACACTGTAATCAGAAGTAAAATGTTGTGATTCCTGGCATGGCAGGTAAGAGAGACAAGTGAAGAGAAAGAAACTTATCTAAGAAAAATAGTGAGACTCTTTATCGATGATGTCGGCAAAAAAAATGATTACATGTTACTAAAACAAAAGAGTCAGGTGGCATTTACCTTCTCTCCCAGGTAGGATGGTGGTGCTTTCCAGTACAAATTACGCACAGAAGCAGGCAATTCTTGAACATCAGCCACCACACTGTTACTGACTGGATTGAAAGTGACTGGAATGTCCATATTTTCATCTACTGCCTCCAAGCGCCAGTTCCTCATGTCCACAAACTAATGAAATACACATAAAGGAAATAAAAGTTGGCCTGATCCTTTATTAAACTTTACCAGCACCAAGTAATGAGAAGAAATTGTTTCACCTCTGTAATTCCCTGCACATGAAATCCAACCCCTTCAGAGCCAGCCTAAATCTTTGCACAATGGATGTTGCATGGACCTCAAAAGGGAGTGTTAACATAAAGATGTGCCAAAGCTACTTGGGATGCAGGCATTTGGTTTGTCACTGGAAACTAAATTCTATCTTCAGCCACAGCAAGACATAGCCTTCTGGGGGTGACTAGGAATTGTGCACACAAACCCAAGCATATAATTTGGAGATGTTTTTTAAAGTCCATTCCAAAATCAAACCCAGGGCACTAACCTAAAAGACAGTTTGGCACAGGTAAAGTGTGAGGGAAGGGACATGGCATGGGGAGGCAGGCAATGTAGCCAAACATTCTGGCTCATTCATGTACATTTTATGTTTATGGCTGTTGTTTCATGAAAGACCATGCATCCTTTTATTTATCATTATGCTGGAGGGAAGAGAGCATAATGTACATGTACCAGAGCAGTTCTGGGTTCCGGTGGGTTGCGCTTGACTGTCCAGAGCAATAAAACAAAAAGATAGCCACGTTTTAATAAACACTTTTTGGTGAGGACAATTAATCACTAGAGGAAATTTTCCACTGATTTCACTTAGGCTACATTTTCACCTTTTGCTTGTAAACACTAAAGGGCACAATCTGGATTGCATCTAGTCTATGTCTAAACCTTAACTAAACTCCTCATCCACCATTCTAGCTCTCCTCTCTTTTCCTTTCTCTTGCATTTTTTCAAGCAGGCATTGCTTTTTTTTTTCCCCCAGTCTTCAACCATTTTATTGTTCATTTATGCAACTAAAAATCTTTGTTTCTCACACTTAATGTCATGTCTCTTTTATAGGGAGGGAAGAAAGACAATTTTTACAATCTCTATAGAATCTGTCACACAATTCTTAAGAAAGCATCTATAATATAGACATGTAAAATGATATGTGCTTATCAAAGCATCTTGAAGGAGCTCATTGACTTTAATGATGACATAGAGTTTGAAGATAAAGCAAGCAAGATAAAAAGCAGCTCAACTTCAGACCAACTAGCGACTTGTAAAAAAACAGGTGAAAAGGGCCATTTCTGCTGAACAGCACTTTGAGACGACACTTAATCTTAAGAAGGTCGTACTAAATCTTCACTTGGAGAATTGCTTGGAGAATATTTCTCATCCTTAGAAACTAACAAAATATATTTTCAACTTTGGAAGAAATGTGGAATTTCCTTAATGAAACAAGTGTAAGTTCATGATAGAAAAGAAAAAAAAAAATCTTTGGTGCACCTTGGTTCTACGACGATCCGTGCTGCGACAGTTGCTGGTTGCCCCAAAACAAAAGCAAGGTGTGCATCCCCTGGGGTTAGAAGGGTCCAGATAAAAGGATCCTGGTCGGCAAGTGTCACACGCTGCACCTTCAACATTCTCCTGTTAAGGCATAGTTCAAAGAAATCTCAGTGCTTTTCTTTTTGTTTTGCTCAGGTCCCCAAAACTTCCTGCACATGAAACAAATCTTCTGAAAAAATATGTATTTAAACATATAGAAACAAATGAATGAAAATATGTGATTTTCTGGATAGACTATATTCCAAATGCAAATTAAACTGTCTTGGAGGCTATCTTATGAGCTTTCTTTCCAGTTTATAATGTGAAATGTGAACCACTGAGTAATAAATATTAGTCAGAGACAGCTGGTAACTTCCTTGCCAAAACCCTCCTGCTGGCTTTTGCAAACCCACAATATAAAAGGTCACTTGTGAAAGTTCGCATTTATCACATTTAATTATGCAGATCAGAACAAAAGAAGATTTCCTAGCTATAATGATGTGGTAAAATGTCAACTGACATAATATGGCTATAAAAAGCATGGGACTTGGTTAATATCCAAAAGGGAATATGCAGATGGATGAAGTGGATCTGTGCAAGGTGAATCTGCTTCAGTGAATCAATGGACATCTACTCTGCAGCTCTCTAATGTCCTGCAAAACCTGAGACCACCTGTACAACTGACAGATATTGAAAATATTAAAAAATGGTATTTAACACTACCATGATAACCTGTGCACATACTGCGAAGTGTGGTGGCTTTGTACAGCTGCATTTAATTTTTTACTGAAAACTTAACAATAAACTCACTTCATTCACCCAATTATATACGAAATAGTCACTGACATGCAAACGATGCTTGTGAATGCAGAAGTAATCTGATTTATCTGACCTTGCAAAGACAAATTCCTGTCTGGGGATCGCAAACATCTGGTTCTGTTCCATCTCTGTTACAGCTACATGGTGCACAGTTAGGGAAACCATAAGTTCCAGGAGCACACTGATCACACCGACGTCCTTTTATTCCTGGTTTGCATCTTTATCAACAAACAAAGAGGAGAGAGTCAATGAGAGAGGTAGGAATGGCACAAAGAAGGGAAAATAAAACAACAAGCAGGTGGATATTTGAAGGAATTGCATGGCTATGACACAGCTTTATGATTTCCACAGCGAAAATGCAGCAGGTTAGTATTGCTCGCAGATTTTGAATAGTGTGACATTTTAAACGGTCACAGAGCTGACTAGGAATGGATTTGACTTTGAAAGATAAAAATGCTGACAATAGAATTAGATTTCTGCAGCTATTCAGTGCTTGCAGTGCACAACTACTTTCTCTGTACGCCAAGGTCTAAAACATGGATGTTGAATAAAGGTAAGCAGAGCTGGAAGAAGATTTATAGCTGGAAAATTTGCCTGGGCATTACTCAAGGCATTCACCTACTAACAGAAAAATGGAGAATTGCGAGCATTTGAATAATTACAGGGACTTCAATCTCCACAAAGCTTGGGTTAGTTTACAACTGCTCACAATGGATAAAATCCACCTTGTTCACTCTGAAGACTGAATGCCTTAAATTTCCCATACCCTCTCCAAACACCTGAAAAGAGCGTTGAAGCAAACCACTCATGCATTGTTTATAACACACATAACCCAAACTTACTTGCACTGCCCACTGGTTTTATCACATTCTGGACTTGCCATATCAACAACTCCTTTTTCTGAGCAGTTGCAGCTCTTGCAGCCAGCAAGGGGGTGATAGCCAAAGTAATATTTCTCACACACTTCACATTTTGGCTTCACAGTTTGTGGAGGGCAAATGCATTTACCGGTCATGTCATCACAAAGACGCTGCCCGCAGTTGCATACTAGATCAAAGAAATTGTTCTACAAATCAATCACATCTCATCTTACAACAATCAACTCTTATTGAATATGCAACAAATACACACAACCTTCATGTACAGAAGACACGACTCTTTTCTCTCACTAGTTTAAAGTTCAGGGTCATAGAAACCAACTATGTGACTGCAACAATAGTTTCAAAGAGCAGGTTTAGTGCTTGGCTCTTTTCCATGGATTGGTTGCTTAACTTCACCACAGACATTGTTTATCACTTGCCAAAACTGACAAGGATTAAACAAGTAGTTTTGGTGTCAAGGGCAACACTTTTATAAAGCAATGTTTATAAACATCAAGTACCTAGGAAGGCAGCTGAAGACTGCTGGTGTAATCTATAGATCTGCTGGTACTATGAACAGCAGAATATGAGGAATTAGGAATGCTGTATCTCTGATTATCTATGGAAAAGCTTGGAGGTGTAAAATGGGATTAAACACTAACAACTTGGAAACGATTTAGCAGTCAATGCAGAAAAAATCCATTTCACTGAAATACTGGCAATATGGATTTTAGCTGTAAGCCTACTATGCCTGATCAAACAACACATGCAAAGGCACACTTCACCATGAACTAGGTGTGCTTCAGGGGAATGGGATTTCTTCTGCCTTAAACTGAAAGCTGTGCTATGGTGAAGCTAAAATGGCTTGACCAGCCTCTTACAGGATCAGGCTCTACAAAGAAAAGACAGGCTGCCGTACATCTGCAGTAAATTCAGAGGATTAGGTAGGTGGTTGGGTCAGGAGCTGAAGGAGTGCAAGCACGTACTTACACTTGCAAAATGGGAATCCATAGTAGCCGGTTTGGCATCGGCTGCACTGGCGACCGATGACGTTGGGTCTGCAAACACACTGCCCTCCCAGGGGGCTGCACGTAGGGCTCGTGGCACCTGCGCTGTGGCAATCACATGGCAGGGCTCCGTTGTTGTAGAAAGCCACCAGTGACCTTACAGAGTCCTTACAGAAGGCCGATGATCGTTCTGGGCTGTTTAAATTGAAATATAAATCATACAAGTGTTGGCACTTGGGAATTGTTATGAGAGTGCTTTGCAGGGATTCAGTAAATTAGGGTTCTGCCTTTCAAACAGTTTGACATAAGGATGGCATCAGCACACATGCAAGGATATACTTTAATTAAATCGGGGTGAATGGCTTTGAACATGCAGGTAAGAGATTTTTTTCATAGCAAGTGCGCATATTAGTTGTATCAGTTCAGACATGTCAAGCAAAATACCAAATACCAAAGATGGAAATACCAAAGACAGGAAGATGACATAGATTTTCCTCTTTTGTACTGTGAGCAATAAAGCTCTACCTTTACATTGCATTTGCAATAGAAAGTCATGGAAAAATGACTCATGGAAATTTAATGGGCCAGCATAAGCCATGAAAAGCATTTTAATGTAGCACAATTACAGGGATTTAAGGCAGCTCTTTAATACAGAGTAAAAGTAATATTATTCCCAGTTTGTTATCAATGTTCAGTTTTTTAAAAAGTGATGCTTACTCAATATAAAAACTGTTTCCTCCACATTGGCTGATAAAATCAAATGACTTGTCCACTGTCTTTTTGTCAAGAATTTTGTAACTGTAGGTGTCTGCTGGAACAACTAAGATATTATCCTTAAAACAACAAGAAAGCTAAATTGTACATTTCAGAGAAGAATGAAAAGGCACAAGCTAAGGCATTTACATATTTAAATGTTGCTTTATTATACATTCTGGATTTTTTCAAAACCTGTAAGATTTTAACCAAAAAAATAAGAAAATTAACTTTGCATACTGCCCTCGAAGTTGTGATGCTACAAGCAGTGTACAACAAAAACAGTGCAGAGTATCTTAAAAATTTAAAATAAAACCAAAAGCAGTGCAAAAGATCCTAAAAATCTGAAACACAACATTAAAAAATTTATTCTTTTTGGCTTTCATGTTTGCATCTACCTCTAAATGAATGGTGAAACTGAGAATAACATTTTTGAGTGCATTTATGTAATACACGTACCAGAATCAGCGTTCTTCCATCCGGTATCATCACTGTAACAGAGACCTTGGGTTCAGAAATGTCAAGCTCAATTTGGCTTTCTGCAATCACCTGAACCCGACAGCCAGAAGTATGAGGGCAGAACGAAGCATTGAAAGTACCTAGAAGAAAAAATAAATTGGGTTTATGTGAAAAGGTTTGGGTTGCAGGGTGCTACTGGGGTGGGTTCTACGAAAATCTGTAAGGAGCTTCTCCCATGTCCGACAGAATCAATGCCGGTCGACACCAAGACAGACCCAACACTGGCCAAGGCCACGTCTGACCATGGCAGTGCCTCTGGAATAACATATTTAACAAATGTGAAAAAAACCCATCTCAAGAGCAGCTACGGCCAGGGAGAGGAGTGAGAATGTGTGAGAGAAACAACTCTGCAGTCACCAAGGTAGTGAAGAAGGAGAGGGACAAGGTGCTCCAGGTGCTGGAGCAGAGATCCACCTGCAGCCTGCGGAAGAGACCCACGCCAAGAGCAGGTGAACACCCAAAGGGGTCTGTGAACCCCTGGGAAGCCCACACTGGAGCAGTTTCCTCACAGGCCTTGTGACCCCATGAAAGGGACCCACACTGGAGCAGTTAATGAAGAATTGCAGCCCAGGAGAATGACTCATGCCAGAGAAGTTGGTGGAGGACTGTCTCCCATGTGAGGGATCCCACACTAAAGCATGGGACAAGTGTGAGGGGCCCTCCGTTGAGGAGGAAGGAACAGAGGCAACATGTGATGAACTGACTGCAGCCCACATTCTCTGTCCCCATGTGCCTCCTCAGTAGGAGGATTTGGAGAAATTAGGGAGTAAAGCTGAGCCCAGGAAAAAGGGAAAGGTGGAAGGAAAATGTTTGAAGATTTGGCTCTAGTTCTCATTATCCTGCTCTGATTTGATTGGTAACAAATTAAGCTAATTTCCTCGAGTCAAGTCTGTTTTGCCCATGTTGGTAACTGGTGAGTGATCTCCCCATGTCCTTATCTCCTCCCACAAGCCTTTCGTTATATTTGCTTTCCCCTGTCCACCTGAGGAGGGGAGTGACGGAGCGGCTTCTGTGGGCACCTGGTGTCCATCCAGGGTCAACCCAGCACAGCTCTATATCCCAAAATGCTGAGAAAGGAAAGGGGTTAGATCAAATTCAGATGCCTACCTGACCACACACGTCCTGCATTCACACGGACTTGCACAGAGAACATTGGGTGTGCCGGCTGATAAAAATGTACCACAAATACGTATCTGCCCAAGTAGGGCACTCTGCCACTCAAGGTGATCTGGTTCTGGAGGAACAAGAACAGCTCTGGTATTAAATCACAGAATCACACATTGTATTTGTTTTGTGAAACATTCTTGGGCTTATCAGCTGTGCTCAGAGCCCCCTACCTGCAATGAAAGAGAAGGGGCTCAGCACCACTCAGCAAGTTAAACTTCTTCAAGGAACATGGCATTACAACTGCACGCTCTGTTTGCCTGCCAAGCACATTTAACATTCTTCTGCAGTCTGTGAGACTGTTGTGTAGTTCAGAAAGAAGCTGGTGTTTGGGGTTTTTTTCCCTTCCTTTATACTGTCTCTGTGGCTTACTCAGTTTGCAACATTTTCATCATATCACATCATCCGGTTTTGACTCTCTTACAGCGTTAACTTTACTAAGAACATATCTTGTGACTTGAGAAACAAAGTTTTCAAAATATGAGATACCTGTAACGGTGTCAAGGTGACACCATGAACTGAATCAGCAGGTAAAGTGGCACTCAGTGGATCATGGAGTATATTCTCCTGTACTTCGGAAATCTTCCCATCTTTGAAAGCATCCAAAACCAAAGCTTCTGGTGGAGTTTCAAAAACTGAGGGAATGCATGCTGCACTAAACACAGAACCACAGTAATTACCCTTGGGGCCAGGAGAAAGTTTTAATCATAACAGGAAAAGCTGCCGACTTACAAAAGTCAGTGTACTAGACCGTATTGCAATTGATAATGCAATAATAACCCTGTATCTATTTGGATTCTTTGTGAATGATCAGAAAGTAAACGAAAACAAGAGATACAGATTTAACTTATAAAGGGGAAAGTGTGTACACTTTTAATGTATTAACTGAATTTATTCACACAAAATTTCCATAACTTTAAGTTTCAGTCGAAAAAATTTGCTAAGGAAAAGGAAACTTAAGGGAATCAGGAGTGTTAAAAATTAAATATATTTTAGTTAATCCAGTTAAGTTACATTCACCAGAATCTGTACTAATATTGAATTCTCAGTTCTACAAATATTTACATAAGTGTATCCTTTAAACATGCAAGTTTTCCCACTGAAGTCAATGGGACGACTTAAGTACTTAGAAGCTAAGTATATACTCAAATATTTGTAGAATTGGAGCCAAAATAAATAACAGTACTCCTTGAAAGCATCCTTATTCATTCACTGCTGTGTTTAACTATTTCTTCCTTGGCATATTTAATTCTGGGACTGAGAGAAGAATTTTCCAAGACTGCAGGATAAAATATTTTTGGGGGTTTCCTGGTTGTATTTGTTCACTTCTAGCAAGTACTCAACAGACAATGATTAATCTTTGCTCAAGACAGGCCCAGAACTGGAATGGCAAGTATGTTTCAGGGCCAGAACTGAGATATATTTGCCAGACCTGTGTGGGAAATCATGTGCAGCATCCACTTACAGTACTGTTAAACTGAGGCAATCCTTGGCATCTTTCAACTTGATGAACTTAAACACTTTCAAGAAAGCAAAAATGTGGCCAGATAACAATAAAAACAAAACACAAACCTACAGTAAACAATGCAAATATAACAAGAGTTTTAAAAAATAGCCTACACAAAAACCAAAGGAAAATGTGCAAGTTTCTACATTAGTTTTACTTTGAATCATGTTTTTCACCCATCCTCTTTCCCCTGTTTTACCCAGAACATAAATGCCTGGATTTGTAAAATTACTTTGGTGCAAAGACAAGTATCTTCAGTCTTAGAAAGCTGCTCTCAGTGGTAACACTCTGAGCAGGAGAATTAAAGCTGTGATTCAGTGCTATGCATGCTTGGAAGCCAAGCACAGTCACATGTTTTTATCCAATTTACTATCCAGATTTTTCTGCATTCCGTTTCAATTCAACCATTATATTAGAAGCTACCATTTGGAAAACTATTATACCAAATCACCAACTCGTTTTGCCTCTTAAGTCCTGCAAATGACATTTACTTTTATTTTGAGGCCCTTCCCACTGCTACATCAGTAGGAAGGATGCCTTAGGAGTAGGCATCACGAGGCACATCCTGGGGAGTGCAACAGGCACTGAAATGTGGAGGTCCCTAATTTGGAAGCTGCAGTGACAGCTCCCCTCTGTCCCAAATAACAAATGATGGAGAGAGGAAGAGTTTCAATAGGACAGAGAAGATGCTCTGCGGAACCCAAATCCGACCACTTGGGAAGGGAAGGTTCAGGTTCAGATCTTCACAGCAAGAGAAGAACCATCAGCCTGGGTCAACCAAGCAGTATATGAGTCCCCTAATTACAGGTCCTGTAAGGTATGGTGGAGAGGAAGGATCAGCTGGCATTGCTGTGTGAGGTGAATGATGAGGGTACACCCACCCTAAGGGCCCCACGATGAGAGGGACAAGGGAATGGCTTGTTTGTGAGGTGGTGGTTTACATGTTGAATAATTTGATGCTGCCAAGTTGAGCTGGCGGATTTGTGCCCAAAAGGGCAGTCACATCCCACACCTAATGACGAACTAAAGCCATTTTGGCACAGCTGAAGTAGTAACATGCAGAAGAAAACTCTGGGTGGAACAGTAAGCATTTCAGGCCACCAAAGTAGGAATGATTCTCCAGCTTGGACAACTGTTGTACTGGATGTCATGTGAAAGATGCAGGTTTTCTCACACAGCAGCACCAGGTAGTTCAGATGGGCCAGGAAGAGGCTGTTATCAGCAAAATCCTGTGCAAAGACTGCCTAGATTAACACTAACATTTTAGCTTCTTTACAAAGACTACTTTGCCTACCAAAAAAAAAAAAGTAGCCTACAAATCACCTGTGAGTCACTGAGCAAAGCTTCACTCAAAAGAATTAAAACACCATTTATTCTACCTTTCAAGGTTGTCCTCAGATAATATGAAGGATAAAACCAAGCAAGTTACCTTCCATCACTGTTACTCCTGTAAGCAGCTATGCACTGTACTTTAGGATCCACATATTCTGGAGAAAATTCTTCAGCTGATATAATGCAAACCTTGTGCTGAAAAACAAGCACAACACACATTTTACAATTAATATCATAAACAACAGGGCCAGGCCTGAACAGGGAGGATGAAGCCTAATTTTAGCACAGGAAGATATGAGCCCAAAGCTATGTTCTGTCATGGACCTCCCACAAGATTTTGGATCCCTTTACCTCGCTGCACCTCAATGCCTCAGGTTTAAATAGCATTTTTCTGTCCTTGTCAAGGGAATATTGGCTGTTCCGAAGTGAAACAACTAAAACATAAGTATATGTGTGGTAAAGGGAAAGACAGAAGACCAGCTCAAAGGCTGAGAAGCAAGGCAAGGAATGTAGAGAGGTAGGAAGGAAAAGCCCTCATCTGTGGTGTTAGAGACTTTTTGACCCTGGGGGAGTTCCCAGACTTTCTCAAATACAGGTACAAACACCTGCTCGTGCAAAGTCCACGGGAGTGAGTTTCAGTGATACCAGGATTTCTCTCCCACGATTCAGAACTCATTTCAAAAGAAACAAGACCTCATATGGGTTTTTTATTCTAACTAAAAGTAGACATGAACAAATGAATCTGTGGTAGTCCTGCTGTACCCATGGTGGTAAGGACATAAGGGAAGGCTTGTGGGTAGACACAAGAGTATGCACTAATAAAATGTATAAGAAAATACACATGCACAAGTTACAGAACTTATCCATAAAGTACTTGAAAAGGAGATGAAGATGGCCAATAAGCAATAAGATAGCTAGCACCAAGTAGTAATATGAATAAAAACTCCATAAGGAGAATTCATTATTATGCAAAGTGGTTTAGTTTGGAAGCAGGTCCTAAGGGGGTTCAGCCTGCATTTTAAAAGTAATAAGCAGGGGAAAAAAAACCTTTATAAGCTACAAGGCAGATTACAGTTTTCTTGGGCAGCCAACACTTTGCCTGTCCTGCATGTAAAAACCAACAGAGCTCCAGGCCATTGCAGCAGAACAAGGATACAAGCTGAAGCTTTGAACAGCATTTCATGAGTGGCTAAAAGGTTAGTGCCAAGCATGGTCTGGGTTTAGACAGCTTGTCTGCATCAGTGTGAAATACAGACTATCAAGCTGTAAGAGCCTGAAATACAGCTGTCAAGCTGTAAGTCTTGACAGTTGGCCTCAACAACCCCATTTCCCCTATTTTTAGACCAGATGTCTCCAGTGTTGGAGGTGGCTCCCATTTGCCTCTCTGCTCTGCATGAAGGGATCACACAAGCATATTTAACCCCAAAACCTCTACCACTGACTTCATGATAAGTGTCTATATAACAGAAGCCCTTCTTTTCCCCTTTCCCCATTTTTTGCTAAGTGCAGCCTTTACAACTAAAGATTGTAAAGACTGGATCTTGTTAGCACAGCAATTGCTACAGGAAGGTAACAGAAAATATAGAAAGTATTAGTTCACACTGACTCATGAAATGAAGAAAGCATGTATCAGCTCTCAGTCCTAATAGCTGTTACTAGCTGGGTTTGAACTCCAGATTTTAACAAACCTTGTGTTTCTAAAATAGAAAACAGAAACAACACGTAAGAAAATTCAGCCTCCAGAAAAGTATATTCCTGGTGTGGCCAAAAGAGGTCAGTGAAAGCTTTTTATTTAAAATACCTAAAAGCTACCCGACTAATGAATGCATTTATTACCTGAAATAAATGCATTTATTACCTGAATTTTGTAAGAGACACAGGAAACTCCTACATGAGTTTTGAGGATTTAGAAAAAATGAAAGACAAGAAAAGAAAATAAAAATATAGGTATAAAAGCTACCAGAATATTTTTCATTTAAAGCTTACTTGTAGAAGAGAAAGGGGAACTGAAATAAAGCGCAAGAAAGCTGGAAAAAACCTTGCCAATAAAGGCAAAGTACTGTTTGTCTTTGAAACTGACAAGTTTGCCTCAGCATTCTCTGGGTATATATAAAGCATGTCTATTCAAGCATCTAATATACATAATTTCCCACATTACCTTACAGAATGTGAATATAGGGAGACAAATATCTTTGTTTACCCAATCAGCGAACAAGTATTACCAAAGGGAAAAGAAAATGTCAACTTACCAGAAGAAAATTACTTGATGATGCCTTAAGACGTATCTTTGTGTCTGCTAGAAGGTCATAGGCTGCAATGCGATTCCTGTCATCAACTACAACGCTGCGACAAAGGAAACTGAGACAGAAAGCAGGATTCAGGATGAGCCTGCTGGCATTGCCATGTTGTTTAGGCTGTCACCTAGCTTCACTGCCTGGCTGTTGGCCGGCCACAGCACCTAGCCCTCCTGCTGGATCATAACTAACCTGCTTGTGGCCACTGCGGAACGTGCGCTGTCCTCGCCAGTGAGACACAGGATCTACCATGTACTAAACTCTGCTTATCCTGTGTGGGTTGACTCAGAGCTGAAGCCTCCAGATTTCAGCTCAGACATGCATTTGAACTACTGGCTTAAGTAGGATGTGGACAGACAGCTACACGTACGTGCTCCTTGCAGACGTTTTCACACTGTTAACATGGTGTGTAACTAATATTCTTCTGCCTGGGCCGTGCTCCTTGAGGTGCCAGCACACACCACTTGCTCCTTTCCACTACTGCCATGTGCCTCTGAGGATGTGAATCAGCAGCTCTTGCCCACACAGTGGCAGCTGGGCAATGCCTGATCTTAGGAAACTATTCTCTACACTGAGATACTCCTCAGTGCAAGTGAAAAAACAGGTTTGCCTCCTGTACAAACCAGAGAATGTGGAAGTTTTGCTCTTGTTTAAAGCACAGATCAGAAAAAAGGTCAGCTCAGGGCTAAGGACAGATAAAACTACAGAAATATAGGTCCCTTATTCATGATTTGCTGAAAGCTTGTGATGTTTTATTCTCTTACCATGTTTTATTTGGAATAACCAAGCTCATAGACCTGTAAGAAAGTCTGGCACAATATATTACAAATTCTACAAGTTACTCTTATCTACGTGTACCTTGCTATGTCATTGCTTCATTTATTTTTTATCAGCAGAGACTTGCACCTTCCTGCTTAGGAAAGATGACACAGCATCTCACTCGCAATGTGACCATTCAGTTCATGCAGAATGTCTGCAGAAGGGATTTGCTGCATTGCTACATTAAAGCAGCAAGAGCTTTCTTTGTATTTTCATGAGCATGTTTTTAATGTATCATATAAACAAACAAATGCATTCAAAATCAGCACATAAAATGTGTTTGGGGAAAAAAACACCAAAAAAACCCAATAAAATGGAAGATATATAGCCAGAAGTTTGGGGGGGGTCAAAGTGTTATATAACAGGCTAAAATAAGAGCTCTCCCCAGCAATAACCTGACAAGGTCACTGCTCCACATGGCTCTGCTCTGTACCAGAAATATGCTGATGAAAATGATTTTTCTTACTGAGCAATTTCATCCTGAATATCCCTAAGCCTCCATTCTGCCAAACAGTTGGCTCATGGGAGTAAAGGATGCATGTCTGTAGTCCCCTGGCACGGGGTAGGCTCTCCCAAGGGCTCAAAATAAGCTGAGGTGCTCAAGTGTTAAAGACAATCTCACTCAGGACAGGCAAAATCTCCTGTGCAGAAACATCTGCAGTAACCACATCAGTCAACAAGGATAAAGAAGCATTTGGCTGAAGACCTTGCCTACAGCCTAACAGCCAGAGGATGGCTGCAGGCAGAATTTCAGAGACCTTTATACTTCTGCTTCAGCAAATCTTGTTGGAAACGGCGGGAATACTCTTGTAAAACTGGCTGCTACATTTTTTATAGCCAAAGCCCTTGGACAGACTTTTAACTAAAGAAAAGCAACGCAGGCATCTGCGGCCAACAGAGATGCTCTTCCACTGGACTTGGAGATTACCAGCTCATAAGGATTTAAGAATGTATATAAAAAAGTAACTCTTTGTATAGGAAAACAATTCAATGAAGCAGTAGCAATATTTACTGAGCTGATTGCACAAAGAGAATTAAAAATCTGTATGAAACCCAAAGAATCTTGCACTTGCTTTTAAATAACCCTAGAATCTGAACAATCTACATGGTAAAATGGATTCCAATATATAAAAAGTATATTTTTATTCCAAATGCTTATTTAATCATTTAGTGATTACTTCAGAAATTCTTACCTGTATTTACAACTGTATATTCTTAGTCTGCCTTCAGTGACAGGTCCAGGGCTATGTACTGTTACCTCTGCAGTGTACATCTGATCCTCTTCGTTGGCATATTCAAAAACCAGAACATAGCGACCGACTTGAGGAATGTTTATGGTCATCTCTAAATTAACCTGGGCCAAAATAATTGAAAAATAGAAAATTAGTTAAATCTTTCACTCCCTTTTCTTGCAGGAAGCTCCCATTTCCTGCTCTGATTTCCTGCTCTTTTGACTGGTCAGCATTAGTCCAGGGCCAGTCCCGTAGTGTCTCAACAGAAGACACCCAGCAGAATGCAAGCAACGCTTACAAATAACACTTTGTCCTCTAACAAGAGTCAAAGGAGTTCAAGAAACAGCTGCTATTACAACAGTTCTAGGAAAGCTGTAAAATAACCTTGGGAAATGAGTATATTATTATTTCTCTTCTCCCAAGCGGAAACGGAAGAAATATTAATGATGCTAAAAAATTGTCACCATCATCTCTAAGCTATCCTTAACAACATAGAAAAACTGAGTTTACTTCTTCACTGAAAAAAATATTTCCAGGAACACAAAATTCCTACTATAGCAATGCTGTATTTTGATTCCCTACAAAGAGTGAAAGCATCTTCTCCAGCAAACAATAACACTTTGAAGCATCAAGGTTTTCTTTTAGGTTACTCGCACAAAGTGGTTAACACAACATTTGATGTAAAACGCTTCTAAGTAGTTAAGTGCTATGGTTACAAAGGTTTTGCTTTAGTTGACTACACAATTATTTTCAAATTTAAACTGTTTTTTTCTCAGTATTTCCTTAGGCTACAAACACTTAAACATGTAAATAATTCTGTCAACAGCCCTCTTGACTTCACTGCAATTATTCATACCAGTAAAGTTTTGCACACACATCAGTGATGAAGCACCAGAGCCTGTGGCATGTGAGTATTCTTGTTGTACTTGATATTTTTAAAAGAAATATCTAAGCACAGTAATAGAAGGCATAATCACATCACTATCATGTACTTGATAAAATACCTCTTTTGCGAAACACACTTCTAGTAGATCTTTTCGTTTCATAAAACATGTTTCTCTTTCAAAGGACCTACAGCAGTGGCATAAGTGCTTCTGCTTGTTTTTCAGTAAAGCAAACATTTTACCTAAGTGTAGCTATTTAAGAAAAAAAAAAAGACTAATTTAGAGTGATGTATGTGCACCCTTTCTGCTGACAAATCATTATGTCATTTCTTCTGAACAAGCCAGTATGCCTAAAGCAGAAGGATTTTTATTTAATGAAATGCTTTTGCCAGAGTGGAATGTCCACTCCAGTCACAGTTATAAATCTGCCTACACTGATACTTTTACATAGTTTTGTGTAAAATGCAGACCTTGGTGCCGAGTCTGTTTTAGGGACGTGTTACAAAACTGAAAATCCTGAGCTGTAAATCTGCAACCATTTTAGTCTGGTAGGTTTATAGTCAACAGCACAGATGGGACTGCAATTAGCAGGCAGGAATCTGACCTCTCTTCCACTGATATGGGCCATCACTGGCTGATTGGGAGCTGGCTGTCGCACAGGTATTCTTCTGGATTCTCCCCCGTGTCTGAAATGCACTGCCTCTGAACCAAGGACACAGGAAAATCTGCCCAGAGGCAAATGCTGATAGAGCAAGCAGCTTACCCGAAAAAACAACAAACAAAACACAGGATTATTATTGTTTTCAAGTGCAGCAGGATGATAACAAAGTAAACCAAGGCACTGGTTTACACTGTAGCATATCTACTGACTGTTCTGCTGAAGCAGGCGCGGGATGTGTGCAAGGCTCTGTAACTCGGATCTGCAACAGGGATGCCTCATAGTAATCACTGGGTAACAGCACCAGATAATCCTAAGAACACACAATACAACAAATGCAAAAGCTTTCAAACGATGATAAATATAGCAATGGATGAAACCAATCACATAAATAATTTGTACAGAGGATATCTGCAAGATGTGGGTGGGGCTTTTTTCTGTTGCTACTTGGGCCAATGACATCAGAATGTGTCTCCCTAACCCTGTAATTTCAGAAAGATGGTATGAAGGCAGCTGCCCTGTGATCAGGGAAACTCTGAAGCCACTCTCCCATCATGTGTTGTACAAGGCAGTGCTCTGAAAGGAGCTTCCCTGCATCTCAGTAATACACAGCCAGATGCCTGCAGTTTTCATCCGTGAGTGCAATAGACAAGCACACAACTCAACTCTAGGTGACTCCACACAGGAGATTCATGTATCCCAGATGACTTGATTAAAATACTCCATGTAACCTATTAAGATGTGCTTCAAAAACTGGTATATTTTTGCTCTGCCTTGCTTACTTAATATATTAGAGCTTATGTGTAACAACGGTTAATGTGAGAATATGATGGGCTAAGATAATTAATAAATACCTTTTCAAAGGTATTAGTAAAAAACCCCAGCACAATATTACTGTCACTTTCAGCAAGAAATAAGTTTGCAAGCTCTTTACTAACACTTCATATGGTATTCCATAAATTTAACAGCCTCAGGCTTAATGACTAGAGACACTGCTTACTTTTTATCCCTGTACAAAATACATAAAAATTTCAGTATGCTTTGTGATCATACCTATTTAAGGTTTTTCACAAATGATCACCTCAAACAATTTCTCTTTCTCTAGCAATTTCTTAGAACTGCTGCTAGAAAATTTTTCCGTTTTTCAGTCAATGAAAGGAAAGAAATGATGGGAGGATAAAAGCAGTCAGAAATTGACCTGCTCATAACACAGCCCAACTTACAGTACCCTTATGGAGATTTTTTGTCAAGAAACTAAGGCCTTGGCTGAGCTAAGATCTAGACACAACATCTGATACATAAAAATTAGTAATTTTTGTGAGCATTTATGCTTTTTGCCATATGTTAATAATATTTTATCATTTGAAGGTACAGATTCCAGATAGACTTAAAGTCTATCAGCAGAAGAAAAATTAGAGCAGGAGAAAGTCAGAGAAGAAATAAGAGGCAGAGATGTAGATTTTCATAATTGTATTCTGCTGCTTATACTCTTTTTACTAGTGCTGAATTTCACTTGCTTGCAGAGTTCTTCCCAGCAAATAACTCCAGAGCAGTAATATCACGACAACCTTCAAGCATTTTCCTCAATTGTTTTCTTACCAAGAGGACTTCCTCTGCCCTTATACTGACAGTCCACATGCCTGGAAACAGTGAGAAAGGCTCCGTGGAGCTTTTTCCTGGGATTGTGAGAAAAGCTGGCTCCTTGCTGGGCGGGAAGACAAACTCTTTGCTCTGAGCAGCCCCTGCCAGAAAAAAAAAAATCCAGTAATAAACATAAGAGACTGTGTAAAATGTCTCTATTTACTTAGTGAGCTGGACTGATAATTTGGTCCATCAAACTTTGTTTGACAGGAGCTGATCAATGCTTTTCAGTTATTATGCATTAGCAGTGCACTTGACCACACACACAGCTATGCAGTGGTTGTTGTTTTCATTCTTATTACTCTTGAGCAAACTCGTACAGAAAAGCAGAGTTCTGCCCCTGTAATGACCAGTTTTGCAACGTTCTGAAATGGTCATTTTTTCGGTTTCCCATTCCATATTTTTCCATTCAACTTCTCTCTGCACAGACTCTCAATATGTTCAGCTGACACAATTCATATTCTTGTGTGACTTTAAGTCAGATACTTGAGGAATTGGAGGTTCTCAGTAGCATCTAAATTGTTTCCTTACAGACAGATAACTTCTAGGCAGAGATGATGGGCCAGTTGTGATGGGCCAGCTGTGGATGCCCCATCCCTGGAAGTGTTCAAGGCCAGGTTGGAGGGGGCTTTGAGCAACCTGGTCTAGTGGAAGGTGTCCCTGCCCATGGTAGGGAGTTGGAACTGGATGACCTTTAAGGTCCCTTCCAACTTAGACCGTTCTATGACTCTATGTACTACAGAAATATAGCTGTGGTATGTTTTGTCAAATAGAAGTCATGAGAATCAATCTGAATATTAAAGTTTTCCTCTTTGAAGACTCTGGACACAGACAAAATCTGGTTCCATGTCTCCCAATCATTAGAAGCCAGTGATGACCACAAACTGCTGCCACTCTGCTGAATGGTGTCTGTGAAGTCTTCAGTTTTGTCTTACTGGAATTACTAAAAGGATCTATAACTTTACTCCTATCAGTAAGGCAGGAATAATAAGACATAATTCTGCATATAAGCTTGGTATGCCCCTACCATTCAAAGGATATGGAGTACTTATCTTTTATCAGGGCCTGAACGGCATCACATGTTTTTCAGGTCTGTAATCAGAGCTAACTTGGTAGACTGGGTTCATCACTAAACGAATGTTGCTCATGGAATGAAGGCAGAAGCCACACTTAAAACTTGAATATTAAAGGCAAGTAAACCAAACTAAGTGTTGTTACCTCTTTCTTAAAAGCATCATAAAACCCACAGTTCGGAGCTTCCAAGTACAGGACTGAAAGTACTAAGTGTGGCAAACATTTGAAGAAACAAATGTTGATTATTATTGCAAGCAAGGGTTTCATGCAAACACAGCCACATCAATTACACAGCAAAAATGTATGAGGAGAAGCACAAAAGCACTGACACTGTTAAAAGTGATGCCTTTTAAGCAACATTAAAGACTTGACTTAGGTGCACCTTGGAAAGCCTTCTCTGATCTAACATTCATCTGACTTGTTGCACCGCTGAATTACACCTACCTGCTCCAGGCTGAGATTGACATGCAGATATGCGACCAGATAATGTTTCACCTCCAGGGTTAATATACCTCAGGATAATGCGAAATAAGTAGAGGTTTGATTTTTCCACATTCAAAGTTATCCTCACTTCATTCTGAAAAATGGAAGTTAATAAACAAAAACAGCCGTAAAGTGAACAGAGGAACAGTTAGAAGCCATGCACACACCAGACTAAAGTCCTACAAGAAAAAGGCACATGCAGACAAGTATATACTGGAATGGCAATGCTGGTGTATGACAGAGGAAGACAGGCAAGCCTAGTGAGAAAATTAATTCACTTACAAGTATAATTAGTGCCAAAATGTTTTCCCTCAGCAACTGAGATCTTCCCTTTAGAGCTTTTTGAGCCCAGGCTGACATAGCGGAGGACTAGGTGGAAGAGCTTAGGGGAAGCCACGGTGATAGGCACAACCACCTCTGGCTGGGAAAAATAAAAAGAAAGGGAAAAAGGAGGAATGGAAAGTACATTACTTGTTACTAGCACCCAGAGAAAGAAAAACCACTTGGCAAAGACAAAAGGCTTGGGCAGCTCACAAAAGAGCATAGAACAAAATCTCCTGTGAAATAAAACTCTTGCTGAATACCAGATGATCTGGAAGGACACAGAATGGCTGAACTAACGTGTGTTAATACCTCACCTCGATACACAGACAGTATTTTACTGTTATTCTCCCCACTCATGCCATAAAGGAGGCATATGGTATCAAGGGCCGTGGATATTCCTGCCTTTCCAAGGAACAGGCCATCATCATCAACCCTACTCTGAGATCCCACAGCATGCGGACACCTCAGACTGTCACCGAAACTTCTGCCCCTCTACTAGATCCTGCAGTTGCTCAGAGGTGCAATACCATGAATGTTCTCCTTGTCCTGGGGCTGAACTGACACCTCCAGACCCACAAAATTCTCTGCATTCACACAGCCCCATTATTCAGTTTTCAGAGAAACTAAGAGACATGGTAAGGGTCAGTGGTGGATTGGGAAAAAACGGGATTGGTGCAATCTTATGGGTTTGGTTTCTTTCTTTCCATCCTAAATCCTAAAGTTCCCCTCACTATCCAGCTCCCACTAGTCCACCCATCACAATCCACTTGCTGTCCCTTTCCAAGCTACTTGTGGCACAGTGACCTCCCCACCACTGTGGTCCACTCTGCTTCCCCAAATGCAAACGTCTTCTCTGTTTCACACATCTGAGAACAGAACAAAAAGCCTGTACAAAATGCCACTAGAAAAGAAATGCAAAAAGCAGCTGAATTAGAAAGCAGGCATTAAGAAATCACAGGTACTGAACAGTTCCCTTCATTTATGAACGTGGAATATTACTGAAAATTCAAAGATTTTCTGGGATAAAAAAAAACCCAAGGCCAAAATAACAAAAGAAGAAAGACTGAAAAATGAAGAACATAAAGGAAATCCTTGTGCTATGGTTATGTGCTTTTGTTCCATGCTATAGTGATTCACTAGTCCCCGGACAAACAGAGCCTGGACACAACTGCACCAAAGCACTACTTTTAAGATGAGTGAACAAATCCCATTTATTACTCTGATAATTATTATTATTATTAAATCTGCTGTTTTAAAATCCTGCTTCATTTGATCAGCAGTCCAATCCAAAGTCAGAAGGACCCTTCTCAGAGAAATTATGGTGACTTTCTACCTATGATTTAGTTATTCCTTTAGCTGTTGTTTAGCTTATCCACAGTCTGTCATGAAACTAAAATAAATGTTGCCAATATGCCCCTGCTCAGAGTTTCTTTTACTGAACCACACATTTTCCTGTTTGCTGTAATGTGAAGGTATCATTCATAATAAAAGCTGGCACCTCTCTCTTCTTTACCCAGTGTAAGTTAGGATGACTTCAGTGACAGCAATGTGAATTTACCTGAAAATCTTATGGACACAGACTGTCATGGACCTATGCAATTCGAATTATTTAACCAAGCATTAACTTCTGCTGTTCCTGCTGTTCTTGGCATGACAAAAATTTCTGCACTTGGTATTATAGACTTTAAAGCTGTAAGTTCCCTCTTTACACCTATCTCACGAAAAAACCAACCTCAAAGAACATTTCTGAAGAACGTGCATTTGCACAAGCAACGTGCAATAATACCTGACAATAATACCAACACTCACTAATCCAAACAGCAAACGTGGTGCTAAAGGGTATAGATTAGTGACATCCTGTCCTTTTTCCTGTCTTTTTTCCACGACCTTCCACACACATAGCAGTATTTTAAAGGAGTATGTGCCATGCACTTTTGTTTTCATTTTCACCCCGAAGTCTTCAGTGAAATACCAGCTTACTTGTATTGAGGACATCTGTGCATATCCTCTCCAACTGAAGCTAGGAAATTCCTGAGGATCATAGCCAAACCGAATTTTCCCTCCATTGACAGTAGTACCATCTTCAATCTCAAACTTCATGTGGTGCAGATTAGGAAAAAAATAGGTTTTTTCCGGCCTTTCAAGGAGAAAAAAAACCCCACAACAAATCAACAAAAAATTACCAGTCGTTTATGATCTACATCTAAGGGCAAAAAGCAGTGGAAAGGAGGTGATCTACTGATGACTGAGGAGTTCTGATAGCAGCTAATGAATTCAAGACAGCTGCTAAGAGAGATGCAATGAGAATTTTCTTTCCAGAAGCTTTCACAGCTAACATACTTTTTCCTACACAACTCTTGATCGATATATAGATACATATGCAATATTATTGCAAAACTGGTATTGGTTATTTAACGAGACAAGTCAGAAAATCTCATTAAAATATAGGAAGGAAACTGCCCAGGAAACTTAATATCAATAACCAGTGCAATTTACCAAGTTAATTATCAACAAATCCAGAATGTCACATGAAAGTATAACAAGGGACTTATGGGCAGTTTCAAAAGAACTGTGCTGAAGCTCTGCCAGGAGCTGCCAGGAGCTCCAGCTGGACTCACTCCCGACAGGTCGTGCCCACGACGTGCGCCCTGCACTGGCAGCTGCCCGAGGGCTGGGAGCAGGCTGGGCTGAGGGATCCTCCAACGTCACACCGGCAGCCTGGCGGGCCAAGAGCAGAAGCCAATCAGAAAAAGAGTGATAAAAGTTATCAGAAAACACACCATGGCTTCACCTAATTAAACAACATTAATGACTTGTTTCCTCCTCCAGGAGCCCTTTAGACTCTTTCAAACACAACTTAATACACATGCATGAGCTGCAGTTATTCTGAGCTTCCCATGTTTGTGCCTGCTTTTTTTTTTAATTTCTCCTTAGAATGTGACAGAAGTCACTTTTTCAAAAAACCTCAAATAATACACCATGCCACATTGCTAAATGCAGAGTTGCAGTTTTGCAGAACTGCTATTCAAATGTTTTCCTAGCAAGTCAGAATTTCTGCAGCAATATCACAAAGAACAATTATTTTAAAAAACCCACAAACAACAAAATCTAAAACTTAACTGACAAAAATTGCAAGATGTTAATTTTTCGAAGTCTGCTACCCCAATATTTAATCTATCTGACAAAACTGCAATGTATGTGTTCATATAATATGCATATTTTTTAACTGACAGTGGACAACAATATTGAATGACTTCCTACAGGAGACAGGACTTGTGGAGCAAACTAAAGGACACCTCTATTAACGAGGTATAATATGCTGTACTAAGGAACAAGTATGTCAAGGCTAAAAATTTCAAGCTGGATTGAAAGGCTGAGTGTTCCTAAACAAGTATTTATGTCATAGTCTAAAAGCACCCTGCACAAAATGACTAGGAAGCACAGTGGTAACATCTGCCTTGTTCCTTCTCCTGCTGAAAGGCAAAGGAGGAGTCATGCAAGTTACAAGCAACTACCAGCACCAGTGCAAAATGCTGTGCACATGAGTAATTCAAACATCCCCATTCTAAAAGTACAGCCTAGGGAATTCTAAAGACTTCTGTGCTAAGTGCAAATGTTCTACTAGAGATGTCCCTTATTCATTTTACCTTGGCAGCCAAAATAGTTCTTTTTTTCAAGAGCATAATAACCAGCTTCACAAGTGTCACAGGAATCTCCACAAACATTAGATTTGCAGTAGCAATGCCCATTTTCCTGTGAGGAAAATAAATTTTATCAAAAATGTTTCAGTACCTGTCCAGAACTTTAATCTCTCAATACTCTGAATTTGCTCTAATTCAAAACAGGAAAAACTTTATAATCTCAACAAAAAAAAACCCATTATCTGGACATTATTTCTGTCATTTATCACCTTCAATAAACAGACTAGAAAACACATAAACACATGAAGACAAAAATTTTAAAAAACTTTATACATCCTTAGGATGTATAAAATTGATCATTTTCTGTATAAACCTAGCTATTTTATGTTAAAAAAAATAAACAGTACTAAGGTTTCTACCTTAGCAAATGTTACAATAATTTATCTTTACAATAATCAGTTTAATGAATATCTTTCTTGTAATTTCACTTTACCTGCTGACATTCTCCAATTCCACTCAATGTTCCACTCACATCACACTGGCATGCTGCACAGATGAAAAAGAAGAATGACACCTGCATTTCATCTTTTCAGGACACTTTGCAGGGAAAAACCCCACCACCCTGAATCTGCAATTTTGAGTCAATGTGCCACAAGGTGGATTTTACTCTGGAAGGTTCAGAACAGCAGACAGATACTGGTATGAAGTGAGAAGAAAAAGAGAAGGAGAAAGAATGAGGACTTGTAAGTATATCTGATTTACTGGTGTGTCTCAAGGTGATCTAACTTGTATTTGACAAAAAACAGTATTGAGTTTGAATTGACAATTGTTTTCTTTCTTAGAAACATTCAGACAATTGATACAAAACAGTGTCTTCTAGCCTGAGTGGCACCTTCTATTCTGCAGTGCTACTTTGGGACCAAATCAACTCTCCACATGAAATAGAAACGGAGAAAATATTGCAGGGAGGAACTATGCTGACCTAGAACTTTGGAGAAATCCATTATCGACTCTGTGACCGAAGGCAGAGAATTACATGGAAAGTGCAGTACGCAATATTTGAGGAGTTGTTCAGTATTTAGAGATCTAAAGTAAAAAATGTAATGATACCATTATCAGGCCTAAAGCTACTTATCCTATCTAAGTGGCTGTTGTGGCGGAATCTGTTCCAAAGGAAATAGCTGGAGAGATTCTTTAAAGATTTTTTTTTATCTTTACCCTTTTTAATCTTCATTAATTATTATTATCTGCCTGAAAAACACACACTCCCTGTTGGAAAACACTGACAATCACAGATTATTATACAGATATAAAGCATAACAGATTTGTCACACCCTGAGGCCACAAGAAGGCTTTACACTCCAAGCTAGGAAATAATATAAAGTGAAAAAGCACTTTTTTTCTCAAAACAATGAGCCAAATTCTGATTTCAGGGTTACAGGTAAAAATCCTGTCTGGCTCCAGTAGATCTGCCATAGGGCCGTATGAAGCGAACATCATTGTAACTTCAGAGCACACCCTGGTTCAGCACTAGGCAAACACCCACGAAATTATGGCCTGATTTCTGAAAGTAACTGCTGGTATCATCAGTAATTTGGTGTTACAATTAAATAGCATGAGAAAAGTGCTGTTAACAAGAGTTGTGAAAGTCACAAAGAGCACCAAAGATAGTGTCAGAGAGTAAAGACAACTACATTTCATAAGCCAGAGAAATATGTCATGAAGCCATACCTGTACATCCCTCGGGGTTTTCTTTGGCCAGGTTCCAGTACAAGGGTTTGCATTTACTGCAGGTAGGACCTTCAACGTGCTGGAGACACCAACAATATCCCTAACGACAGAAAGGAGCTACTATGGGTTCACCTGCTTCATAAAAAACTTACTGCTCTTTACTACTATGAAAAACCTAATATTGTTAAGAGCTCAGGCAGTTTACTGACTTTTACAGATACGTGGATCTCAGGCTGATTCAGACTTCTTAGATTTTTGTGTTTCATACTATCAGCACAGGATTGTTCCACCCTGCATATTTTTTATGTATCTAATTTATTCTAAGGGTCCCAAAGGATGTATTTTCCAATTCTTTTATAGCCTTATTAGAACTGCTCTAAAGTATTAACTGGTTTGCACAAAGTATAAACCCCATATTTCCTTAAAAATAGTAATTCATTTTCATATTTAGTCTTTTCTTTATTGGTGGAAGGCACACATAGCTCTATACAGGAGCCTGCACAAGTACCCTTACCATCCATGAGAGTCACCCTCTAGGTGGCCTTTGCTACATATTTAACAATGCCTGTGATTTCTGGTAATACGCAACTAGTAATAACCATCATCGCATTAATAACAATAATAGAGGAACGGCAACAAAGACACAATGCTTTTTCAAGAATAATTTGATACTGAAAGGCCTGTTGCAATCCAGACCCAGAAGGTCTCTGAGACATGTATAGGCTTATATCTTCATGTATATGTTCGTGTGAAGAGTATACCGAAAAGACATAATTATTCTATATTATTCTATAGTCTATATATAGAATATTCTATATATATTCTATATTCTATATATTCCATATATAAAAGATTAAAAACCCCCACCCTTGACAAGGGTCTGCACTGGCATGATCAAAGAACAAAACACGAAGTTTACTTCCACTCTTACTCTGCAAACAAGCTCGTGCAATTCTTTTAGAGTCTAAGAGCAGGCTTCAGGGCTTGAGCAATGAGCTGGATGTGTTCAGCAAAGGCACATGAATGATTAACATGCACTGTTAGCTGCAGTGGCAGAATACTTACAGAGTGGGAACCAACGCTACCTGCAGGGTCACACTCGCTGTTGACACCTTTATAAAACAAACACATGGAAAGATCTTTTGAAAACAGAGCTGTGGAATGTAGTAGTGCAGAAGCGCAATGTAGCAGGTGTGAGCTTGAAAGGGCTTTTTAATACTTTGGAGAAACTCAAATACTTTAAACTCCAAGACAGCAGAAGCCTTTAATAATGATTTTTTAAAATGTGTATTTAGCCTGATTTATAGTATTTGGGTTTGTATGCAAAGCAGTCACTTGGAAACACTAAAGTATGGAACTGACAGACATTTTCTTAAAGTTCCTGTGCCAACAAAATAGAAATCTTTTAAATGGAAGTATATTTGAGAAGATTTATTTTCTTCCATGTTGCAGAAAGAGGAAGGAAAACCCCAGTAAGAGTAGGGAAGGCTTTTACTCACGCAAGCAGTTGGGATAGCTGTAATATCCTGGAGCACACTGGTCACATCTAAGCCCAGCATAGTTACTACGGCACAGGCACTGCCCTCCAGGACCACATGTATTCCCCAAAGAGCCAACACCATCACAACTGCATTCTGCACAGAGAAAAAACATACCAGATAAATGTCTAAATCTAGAATTTGCCAAAAACCTAACCTTTGGATGTAAATGAATCATTTACGTTCATAAAACCAGACAAACCATAATTTTACCACCAAAAATAAATATCCTGAAAGAGACGGTTATTCTGCAATTGCGTCCTCCACCACTGATAATCTTAGTTCTTGCAATTCTGTAATGCACAGCTAAGAGATTCAGTCTGATGCCTTGCCAGACACATGTAAGGAACATAAATCCATCTTACATTCGGGAAGAATGTCACATGAGAGAAATACTTAACATCTTTAAAAAATATACTCATGTTATATCATACTCGTGTATATACATATATATAGCATATATATGTAGCATATATATATATATACTCATATATAATATACTCATGTTGTCAACTATAATAATGAACTTCTCATGGAGTTACCACTACTTTGGGCTAACAGCTAAAGACAAGACCTGCTATTTTATTGAGATGATGCTGGAATGTTCCACTTCACAGGTACAGGAATGGGACCCCATGTGGGCATTGCAGCTGTCCCAGGTACAAGATGAAGTGCTGTAGTCAACCACTTGGATGTTACGAGTGGTAGAAATGGCTGACTGACAGAAATATAACACAAACACTGTCTTCCTGTTACATGTTCATGTTTCTGGTTCCCCCTTTTGGTTCCTCTTTCTGCTACAGTCAGAGACATCTGACTTTGCTGTGTTTACTTTAAAGATGCTTGGAAGGACACAGGGCTAGCTAGGAAGTTAGTATAAGAGAAATACAAACACTGAAGCTTCCAAAAACATCACCTCCACTAGAGTCCCCCATCAGTTGACTATTATATTGCATTCTCTCCTAATTTTAGTATTACTGTTTTGTTTAAAGGCTTTGTTTTGATATCACTTTATTTGAATAAAGCTTCTATTCAGTTCAACAAGTGAAGACCAGAGAGATTAGTTCTAGTTACAGCAGCCCAAAAAATATAGATCTGTCTCCCTTTTGACGATGACAATTCCTTACAGCAGTAGCAGTCTGGGCTGCTCACTTTCTATCACAGCTTGCAGCATGCTGTGTTAATTTATGTTTAAACCCATGGCAGCTCATTTTAACTGAACAAACTGTGAACTGCAGCAGTTCTGAGTAATCCCCCTGACTGTGTTTTCAACTATTTTTATCTGTCTTTACAATTTGTTTTTGCATGCTCTTTTAAGCTTTTATGTCTCTTTTCAGCTTTTGGTGTTCAAAGATCAAACATATTCAATACAGGTTTGATTTGTTTTAAGATTGTTACTTGACTTTGCTCTAGGAAAAAAAAAAAGGTTCTTTTAAAACCACTGAACAGTGTGTACCAATGCAGAATCCTGATTTTATGTTTTTCATTAAAAACGTTCATCTACTCCAGACCATAAAACCCACAATCATGTGGTATTTCTTTATTCCACCCATTGTGTTTGGTAACACAGCACAGTCTATCTTTGCAAGGTGCCACAGTTTAAGCCCAGCTGGCAACTAGGTACACACAGCAACTCACACCCCACCTGTGGGATAGGGAGAAGAATTGGGAAAAAAGGTAAAACACAGCACTGTACACAGTACTAGGAATAAAATTAACTCTACCCAAGCTGAAACCAGGGCACAAGGGCATGAAGAACTCTACTGTCCATTTACAGGAGATAAACAACTTATAAGCCCAAAAGGAGAAGACTGACATAGCCAACAGCCAAAAATAACAAGAGAGAAGAAAGCAAACCATAATGTCATACATAAATCTTGTTAATCAGTACAGGAAAGCACATACCAGAACTCTGCAATATTCTATATTCCTTCTCATTGGAAAAATCACTAAGGATTAAAGGCCCCTCTCTCATTCACTTTAAAGGCAGACAAAACCTAGGGCCAAGTAGGACTTGATGGGCGTCCTCGTACGCACACAAGACCATTATGATACTCAAAAGTTATACTCCAATAATTTCCCTGTCTTGTAAAAAAGCAGGCTAGTCCTTGGTGGGAAACCCCATAGAGATCTTTCATGTTCCATGCCTGCATGGACAGAGGTTGGGTTATTGCCTGTCAGATGATTTTAAAATGAGTGAGAAACCACCATGAAGGGCAAAATGAGAGCTTCAGATTTTCAGATTTATAGAACACACGTTTTACAAGGTAGCAAACAGACTCTCTGCAAAATCAGACCAGTGCTTCACAGCTCTGCTATGCTGGTTCCTCAGCAGTCAAGTGTGCCCTGTTGCTGTGGGCCTCCGTGTGAGAACAGCGTTCAAATGCTTTGGTTATTAGTAAGACAGCTGTGCTGACTGAGGGTACATCAGACAGTCTGACCATGAGGGGAAAAAAAAGCCTGTGAGGAAACAGACTATAACATTCTTCCCTACTACTGAAACATGCCCGAAATTGGAGAATTAGAATATATGAGGATTTTACTTCGTAGAGCACGAGAGATAGTTGCCCATTTGCTGCTGTGAACGCTGCTTTGGCTGCTGTCCTGGAACACACTCTCTGCCTTTTCAGGGGCCTGTTTGATGCTGTACATGCAATCAGCAGCCTTACCTTGACAGGCAGGGAATGAGTGGTGGCCAGGCTGGCAGCTGTCACACTGAAGTCCAGTGACTCCTGAGCGACAAAGACACCTCCCAAGAAAATCGCAGACTTCGGGCTGGGTACCCCCCAAGTTACATTCACACACTGCCAATGAGAAAAGATATTTCAGAGGCAGCCTCTGTACAGGCTCTCTTCTTTTATCTTTCTTGAAATAAAAATACATATGAAAAAAAGAGCAGTAAAAGCAACTCCCTGCTCCCTGATGCTCAACAGGACAACAGTTTTCCCACCAGATTTATATGGATTCATAACAGCTTTTATTGATTGCTCGCATCTATACTAATTCAGGAACAAGGAAAACATTAATGAAAGAGCAATGAACCTGGCTTGAAGTTGAATTATCAATGTCAAAGTACTACACTTGGCCTGGCCCCACTGAGAGCCTGATTTACCAATCTCAAGTGGTTTGCCAGCTATTGAAAGTAGTTCCATCACTTCTGGGACTGAAGCGAAACAATTTATGGTTTAGATTTACAACCTCAGGTGGGAGTAGTTAATAAATTGCCTAAAAAGACAGTACAGAGACAGCTATTAAAGTTCAAAAACCAGGCAGTTTTCTAGTATTGATTAGATAGGGTAGCTTGGTGCATCAAAGTGAGGTTGCTAACTCATATTAAGCACATTTAAAAAAAAAAAAAAACCCAAGGATAAGTAACAGAAGTGTTTCCACAGTTATTCTAAGTTTTATCAATCTTACTAAATCCAACCACAAACTAGAGTCTGGCAGCTGCATCAAACAGCAGACAGCAACCAAGGAAATAGGGGCATTTTTAGATCAAAATCTCCCCTCATCACATTATTCTTCTTTGATTTGAGTGTGTTTTGGGAGAGCCTGTTATGAATACATCTCCATGGCAAAATAACTTCATCCTTCAGTATAAAACTTGGGGATTTGGTGTTTTGGATATGCTTGCCAAAAGGGAATGTTTGGCTTACCCTGGCAGAAGGGGTACTGAAAATACCCAGCTACACAGGTATCACAGGAAAAACCCCCAAATCCAGTTCGACATCTGCACTGCCCGGTACTTCCATCGCAGTCACTGCCCAGCACTCCTGCACCGTGGCACTGGCACGCTGAAGAGCACATTTGTAAAGAAAACATTTGCAGTATTATGATCTTAAAGCTCTTATTTCCCTTGGAAGCCAAAGGCTGGCATTTATCCTGGAGCACAGGCTCCAAGTGTCAAAGAAACTACGTCACTTACGCAGACACTGGGGGCCAAAATACCCTGGTTTGCAGCCTCTTTCTAGTTAAAACAGGAAAGGAAAAGAAAAAAACAAATTTAGTGCATATAATCCCAGAATTCCTTGTCATTCTGCAGAGAAAAACAGATCAGTACTTAGTAAATATTACTCTTGAGCAAAATTACCTTATTTGTATGAGCCTTACATGCGAATCTCATTCAAAAAAAACTGCAATCTGTAATTGTGCTTAGTCTGACAGCACAAATTTACAACTCCTACAGAAACTTCCACTTAGAGGCAGCTGCCTTTCTTATGCCTTCAAATTCAGATGCTGCTCGTTGAAAGCATAAAGAGCTCAAGATCTGTTTTCTCCTGTTATATTCATTCACTTTCTTTCAGAGTTTTCTTTCTTCTTCCTTTTAAAATTTGTGAGAGAAGGCAATATGCAACAGAGCATACCCAGAGGCCTACCAGGGCAATTATTTTGGATGCTGTACAAACATGAAGTGCATTATAAGTATGAAAGTGATTACGTGCTAGCTGGAATGATGTCTCCATTGTGCAGTATGATAATACAGACTAAAAAATATAAGCCCACCAAGGGAATCATTGTATGGATTTCAGGCAGCTTTGCAGTGGGTTAAATAAGATATAGGAAGCTTTCTTAGAAATCAAAATCTTTTGCTGCCAAGGGCAATGTACAATTTGCCATGTGAGAGAGGACAGTCCAGAGGCAGAGTCCAGTTAGCCTCAAGAAAGAGATTTACACCGCAAAGCAGTGGTTGTCGTGTCAGAAAGTTGTACATGTCAGAAAGCTTTGATGGATCTGTTTTTAAGTGCATCAAACAAGATGGTCAGCCCCTCCTGCAGGTGTTTGCCGGAGGCTGGCCAAAGCTATTTTGATCCATAACTCTGGAGCTAGCCTACTAAACTGTTAGGTATGAACGCAAAAATATGATGAACTTCTGGAAAGAACAAAGATTCTCTTGAAAGATAAATACCAACAGAGGCAAAATTACTACATAAAAAACAACTCAATTATTCTATAGTTCTACAAAAGAGCAGACACCACTGAAACAGTGAAAAATAGCAACATGGTAAAAACCAGGGAAATGGAGAAAAAACCACCAAGAACTTACCTGTTATGTCACCAGCCACATCATCTCTTGGAATTGAAGAAGTAAAAGGATATACAGGAGTATCTTTAAAACAAAAGAAACAACGAGGAGCATTTGAAACAAATACATTAATTTCATTAAAAATCACCACAAACAATGACGTCATCTCCTGTCAATACAGAGAGCATGATATTCATATGACTCTAGTAACCAACTTCAGCTTAGTTTTCTTAGGAAAGAGATAAGGGACACTGTACTTTTGATTCCCAATTCAGGTACAAACCTCCCTTCTCGAAACAGCAGTATGAAAGGCCAGACACCATTCGGAAAAGCCACCAGGTTGCTTTCCTGCCCCTTATCCTTTTGTGCAGAAAGCTTTCTTACACTAGACAGCGTTATGAGAGTTATCTAAGGAGCTTCATATTTATTTCACCTTTCCTGCTTCCAGCTGAAGGTCCATCTCCTTCTGTGTGGCATTACCACTTGCTACATGAACTGCCATAATTTATGACATGTACAGTACACTTTGGGAAATTTTATTTGAGAGTCCCCCAGATTGCTGGATTGTCTTCCCCATTCTTAAACATTCTTGCATTGAGATGGGATCCAAAGTCAATGAGCTACAAACGTAAGTGGGACTTGAATCAACGTTCACCTGAGCTGAACTTATTTAAAAATGCTGGATTTCAATCAAGAGGATATATGACACGTGATAATCTAGAATGTACCATACAGACAGGATTTATTCTATCACAGACATTGAATTCAAACAACATTCAATTTTCATAGGGGTTTTTTCCCTTTGTTTTGTATTGTTTTCCCTCTTCCTATGTTTCTATTGGGGTATGTCTCTTCTAGTCAGACCCCAGATCTTGTCCCAGACCAAGACTTGTTTTTTAACAGTGGTCAGAAACACGCTTCTTTCTCCTGAGGGCACAAAACATCCCACCAATGCATTTCTGGAATCTTTTAATGGAGTCGGAAGCTTTTATGCAGCAAATACAATCCTGATGCTACATTTCCCGCTTGTTATTTTTTCTATAATTTTTTATGCGGAAAGCATTGTTTATCAGAGATGCAAGTTCCAAATCCTAAGGGGTGTCAAGGAGAACACATACCCATTTTCTCCCTGCCTTTCATTACAATCATGTTCTACTTCTCTGTCCAGGTGGTCTTTATCCCTAAAAATCCTGACACATGTTTAAACAATTTGTTCGGGGCTTTAGGACTGGAGTTCACAACTCACTGAGGGTAGGCTGTAAACTTTATGTCTCAAATAAATTTAGAATTGTGAGAATGCAGCACAATCTCTTTGTTTTTCAAGTCACTATCATTTCGTTAAATAAACCCAATTCTCTTCAGTATTGCAACAACTGATTTAATCGAACACATAAACATGTGAAGCTGAAATACCAGATGTTTTTTAAGCAAGTCAAGCGCAATGAAAACCCTTAATTCTTTAATGCACACTTAAAATACAGAAAAAGAGGTAATTTTGCTTGTATACTTACAGACGCAAAATGGATAACCATAGAATCCATCAGCACAGCGTTCACAGTGATCTCCCTGGAAATTCTGCTTACAGAAGCAGCGGCCAGACCCTTCCTCACAGCCGTCTGCATGCTCCAAGTTACAACTGCAGGCTAAATAAAAGTACCAGCAATTAGGCACTCTTTGGAAAATAAATAATTTGCCTTTTACAGCAGCGCACAATGGCATTATAACAACAAACCTGCAGATGTGAATGACTCATTATTTAAAGAGTTAACATTTTCCAAGTGCTTACATATCACATATACGTCCTTAAAAGCAAAACCCATGTTATTTTCTTGGAGCATTTAGGGTTTTTTAATTCCGAAAGCTGCACATTGTTCCTCCACAGCACTGCAGCAATTTTTTTGCGGCAACCACTCATCTCTCTCCGTGGTCTAGGCTAAGCACCACGCTATTCACTTCCATTTACACACTACATGCAACACTATGACCACAGCTCTGCGGACTTCCTGCTCCTTTCAATCCCCAAACACAAGATAACTGTAGTTTCCTTCTACCTGTCACATGGCGCCTTCAGCCTGTTCATAATCCAACACTTGCCTCTTACCTATACTCTCAGTTCTTTTTCAAATGTTCTATTAGTAATTAACCTATCGCATCACTTATTAGTCGATGAGCTCAGTGCTGCACAAGATCAGAGCAGTGATCCTTGTGACCATTTGAGCTATGGAATAAAATTTTCAAGTGACCAAGAGTCAAAGGATAGCTCACATGTACATCAGAGAGCTAAGAGAAACAAGACCATGAGAACAGGAGATGAGAATGGCTTCCTAGAGGTCCTGAGATCTTCCTCACTGCGGGGTGTGTAGCAGCATCCCAAGTTTCCTTGATCCTATCTCTTCAGTACCCTTTTACGGCCTACTTCATCTTATCCTTCTGCTGTTCTGAAGATTTATGCTCATATGACACATAAGTTGTGAAGAATATAACTTAAAAGGTTTAAAGCAACACAAAAATTAATTTGTAGCTGTTCTCCAACATCTTTTGGGCACTCTTTCTTTTTTTTCCTCCCCAAAAGATGCATCCTGTGCCTTGATTATGGCCCAAACCCCTCCAGCCACCAGGAGAAGATATACCCCACAGAGAAGGACTCACGTATACAACCATCAGGAGCTCTCACTGGAACACCGTAAGGACGATAGTAACCTTTTGCACACTTCTCACAGTTAATCCCAGCTGTGTTATGCTGTGCAAAATAAAACAAAAGGATAATACAAGATACAGAGAGGAACTTGGGAGAATTAAGAAACAATAACATCCTTTACACTGTTTCTATACACAACTAAGAAGGGGAAAAAATGGAATATGACTGCGATAAAGAATCAATCATCATGTGGTGTTCTTTAAACACCTGTTCTCTACAGGGTTCTGAATCATGGTATTTTCACATAAAACAGCTGAATTTTATCTTTAAAGCACCATAAACCCCTCCTCCCATTAAAAAAAAAATCTTCAGAAAAATATCTCTTTATATCATACAATATCTCTTTTTAGGCTACTTTCTTACCATGATGTATATATTGTTCAAGCAACTGCATCATGAATTTTTCTTTATATTATATATTAATTTTCTGAATACCTTGTGTCTAAGATCAGCAATACCAAAATAAACCAAAAGCTGAACAGTCCAGTCAGTACAAAACAGATTTTTCATTAGAAAAGTATATGTCTCTATAAATATGTGGTTTAGGCACACACACACAAAAAAAAAAAATCCTAAGTAATCTGAACAACAGCAGTGATGGCACGTACAAGTTGAGTAGTCATGAGGCAAAGCTGAGGGTCATGAGGCACCCTGATGACCTCACAGACATGAGAGCCAAGGGAACCAGAGCAGGAAGCTCTGCCCTGCAGCAACCAAAGCCTTTCCCCCAGCTCCCACTCCCTGTGTAGTTCCTCCTTAGGGACTGTTGCAATTCAGGGCTGAGCAGGGACACAGCATTTCCCGGATGGACTGGTGAGCAGTTCATGAGCAGGGCACTCAGGACTCTACACATTCTTCAGTGGCTACTGGAGCTCACTCCAGTGGCACACCAGCGGCCCCAGCCCAGACAGAGTTCCAGGAGGATGCCAGAAGGACAATGCAGCAGGGTGCAAGTAATCCAGACGTTACTTTGAATGTATGAAAGACAAGCAAACAAGACAAATAGCAGAAATAACAGTTCTGGGCTTCTGAAAAGCAGATTTTTCCTCGCTCAGATAGCTGCTTGACAAGATCATGTGTGAAAGTGAGAAAGGGGACCAAGAGAGATAGTTGATTCTCATGGACAGCCTACTTAAAACTAGAACAGCTCTTTCCGATGTGCAAGCATGGCAGAAGGCCAGCAGAGATAAACACAGAATTCCCCACCAATCTCAAACTTCAAAAGAAAGTACATGGAAGGTGGAAGCAGGGACAGGCTACTTGGTGGCAATACAAAGACATTGCCCAAATATGCAATAGTGGAGTTAGGAAAGCAAACCTTAGCAGAGTTAATGCTAGCAAGGAAGGTGAAATGCGAAAAGAAAGATTCCAGGAGTAGAGCAGCAGCAAAAGAAAAGCTAATGGGGGTAGGGGCCCATTGCTCAGTGGGGAAGGAGATCCAGTGAACAAATTTAGAACATACAAAGGACAGGAAGGTGATGGGACATATCCAGCCTAATTTACCCAGGGCAAAGCATTCCCAAATCAACCTCATGGATGTCTCTGATACGATGACAGGTGCTGTGGGCAGAACCACACAGATGGTGAGGGGCTGAAGCACATGACATCCAAGAAGAGGCTGAGATGGTTGGGTTTCTTCGGCATTAAGAAGAGAAGGGTGCATTTATTGCTACCTACAACTACCTGATCACAGAATACAGAGGGGATGGACCCAGACTCTTCTCAGAGGTGCACAGCAAAAGGATGAGAGGCAACAAGCACAGATTGGAAAATAGAAAATTCCAGTTAGATATTAGGGACAAAATTTATCATGCAGGCAGTCAAACACTGAAACAGGTTGCCATGGGTGGTTGTGGCATTCCAGTCTTTGGAAGTGTTCAAAGCTTGGAGGAATGAGCTCCTGAGCAACCTGATCTAATTAGACCTCCTCTGAGTAGGACTATGTGATTTCTAGAGCTGCTTTGTCATCGTACTCTAAAGAAACTGATTCTATCTTTGTATGCAACACTTCAATTACACCACTTCTTTGTTCAGGCATCCATTCCTAAAACTTTTATTTCCCCTGACAGAAACAGAAAAAATAAATTAAAATTCATGTGCTTTGTCAACGAAAACAAAAAAAAAAAAAAAAGAAAGCTATAATTGGATTTATGGTAAACTCATTTAATCCAACTTAACTTCCACAAAATTAATTACAAACAATTCGTATCAGTCATATAACCAGGACTTGTAGATTTAGACTAATTTTGCTCTTTTCTATTTTGGAAGCAATATAAAAGAAATGTTCTTTCATGAACAAAGAGCTGACAGAAAGGACCAACACAGTAAATCTTGCTAGACTGCATGAACAAAGTTCTGCACAGAAATATCAACTGGAAGACAAAGAACATTTCTTCTACCCATGTTAGTAAAAATAACTCTTCTCTCTTCTGACTGCCTTTTGGACAATATCTACTGGATATTTGCCTTTTTTGTTGCTTAAATACAGCTATATTTTTAAATGCATAGCATGGTAATGTATAAATCATGACGCGTAGATTTCTCAGGAATATAGAATTGATGATAATTTTCCTGTAATGTAAACTTCTAGTCAGCTGCTTGTCATACACCAGATGACTTGGCAACAAAAGGAAGACAGACTTCCAAGTAAGTCTGGATTTATTGAACCATAAGATCACTGAACTAATGAATGACTCAGGTTGTAAGGGACCTCAGGAGTTCAAGCAGCTCAGTCCCACTACAAGCAGAGATAAGGCCAAGATTAGATCTTTATCAGAGTCTTGTTTGATCTTTCCTCATAGCCATTGCCAGAGTAGAACAAAATCAGAATGAAAGAAATTCTTGTTCTTTCCAAGAATGTATTATCCATTTATGACAGACACAGCATAAAGTCTCTGATTCCAAATTTACAACTTTTGATTCAATCCAATGGAGCCTCTAAGATAGTTATGGGGCTGGAGCTCATTCCCTCAGCTTTCAGGGAACACTGAGGGAATGACTTTGGCTGGCTTGGAGGGGGGAGGTGCCTAATGGCCGTTTTCCTCTACCTAAGGCATCTTTCCTCTACACAGAAGACAGAACCAACTGTTCTCACATAAGCACAGCACAGGCCCAAAAGCCAACTATCACAAGCTGCAGTTGGGGAAATTCCTATTGAACAGCAGTGTGATTAAGTGCTGTAAAAGATTACCCAGAGTGTATGTAAAGTGCATCCTCAGAAATTTGTAGAATTCAACTGGGTGTTTCTCCGTGCAACTGGATATAATTTTGCATCTAGCCTTGGTTTGAGTGGAGCACTAGCCCAAAAGAATTCCAGAGGTCTCTTCTATGATTCTGTGCTTTCCCAATACCTATAACTTTCCACCTTAGTATAGTCTACATCCTCCTTTATTTCTGCTGACGAGAGAGAGCCCTCTGTGTTTTGCTGCAGTAAGGAACCAGCTGGCCTGAGCTGGCTATTTATTTGGTTAATTTTACTTCCTTCTGTTAAGCAGGGAAATGGCAGAGTTTGTAGCAAGAGGAAAGGAAATTTTTATAGCTGATTAAATTGTTACATTGTGCAGTTTTATTTTGATCATACAGGATGGAGCATAAATACAATTTTTATGTGTCTTTTACACATTAACAAGTAATGATGAACAAGGTAAATTATTTTCACACACCTTTTTCCCCACTTTGAGTACAAGTAGTAACACCATCAGAGAAATGGGCCTATCTGGCCTGGTCAGACCCAAAACTACCAGTGTGAGCGTTTATTTAAACTGATCAAAATGACCTTTTTACCTGGCAGTTAATGCAGACTCCTCCACCTTCATAATGCCCATGGATGTTTAAGCTTCCTCGACGCTGATCAACGTCAGCATCATAGTAGCAATCAATGGCATGTCCATGGCAATTGCAGGCTGAAAAAGGAATATTCCAAGTCAGCTTTCTTTATAATGCTGGAATTTAGCAATCTCCGGCATTTACTTCCAGCAGAGGTGGAAAAGAAGATTCGATTTTTTGAAGTGTACGTACACTCAGGCATGCTGGAGTACACTCAAATGCACATATTTACCTATAAACAACTCGATTTTCATACCAGAAGCATAGTACAGAAATGCAGACATAAAGAAGTCATGCAGCTAGTCTTATCAGAGAAGACAACAGTTGTACCATCTCAAAACTATACAGTTATGCGCAAATGCAGAACTAGGAAGTTCCAGAAGAATGGCCACAGCAGGTTTTTTTTCAAATTATCAAAAGCATGCTCAAAAGTTTATTTTTTCATGTCTCAAAAATACATCTGGACTGATGCTATGTGCACTAAACCTTTATTTAAAATTAACAATTATGGATAAGATATACACATTGAAATAAAAAGAACTCTCATATCCAGCTGTAGATACAGATATACCAGCAAACTTGGCTATAATATAATTCTATAGTATAATATAATAAACCATAACAGCTAACAAATAGAATGAATAAAAGTGCCATAAATTCATTCCAGGTCCTCTTTTTTTTCTGATCTGATCTGATTCTGATATTCTTCCCTGGAGAGGAAAATGGGAATTTTTTTTAAAGAATGCAGGAAGCAAAAACAGGCTTCCCCAAGCATCTGGATGCTAGTTGATCTTTCAATCACAGCTGCTTCAGCACTCCAGGGAAACCTTCCCAGGAAATTCTTGAAGTTATGACTGAATAAAGTTATTACTTCATGTTTAGGGAAATCCTCCCTTCGTCTGGACCAGGGGCCACAATACTCTAGAAGGCGATGGGTTAGAGAAGCTAAGGGCTCTGGCTCTTCTTCAAGATGAGGGAAGCATATGGGAGGTAATTCTTCCAAACTCTATTCCAAGTTCCTGGCACAACTGGGAGCACAACTTGAGGACAACTGTCTTGCCACATAATCACACAGACAAGAGAAGAGAAACTGGATCATTCTCTGTATCCTCTGTACATTTCTTTATCTGAAGAGCTGTGGATAAGGAAACTTTTTCCTAGAAATTACCAACCACAAAGTGGAGGAGGTGCCCTGCCACCAGGTTCCCTTATGGTCTGCTGACAAGGACTGGAGAGGGTTCAAGACTGGGTTCCCTGGCCAGGTTGTAATAGCCTATGAAGACCTTTGGGTTTTCTGACTCATAAAATTCTTCAATTCTTCAATTCAATTATTCAAAAATAAAACATTACACAAATGAGATGCTGGCTCAAGATATTAAGTCAGAAAAGGAAAAAAGAGAATATTTTTTATATTATATATATATGTAATTACAGTGTAAATAAAACCTCCCTTGCCTCTAGGGCCAAACCATCTGTGAGCTACAGCTCAGCTATGTCTTCTAACAGCAATGGAGAATTACTTCCTCTGATTATAGTAATAGCATTTTTCACTCATAGGGTTATAGAAACCCCTTCCACCTCATCAAACACCTTTTCGCCACTTTGGGCCATTTGCTGATCCATACAGCACTGGGAAGCTCACAGCAAAATGTTGGGCTGATCCCTACAAGCTCGCACCAACCTCTTTCAATCAGTTTCTCTCAAGGAACCTCAGGCTTCTGGAAAGTTGAATAAGGTTGTTTTAATTCCTTCACTACCGGCTGCCAGCAAAAGAGGCCTGCACCTGGCAAATGCTTTCAACAAATCACCTCAAACCGCTAGGAGCAATCCACACTAAAAAGGATATTTTTTCAGAGGTAGTTAGAAATGAAGTGGTTTTGGCTCAGAATCTTGTAGATGATCTTCTATAAACTCATTCTTCAAAAAACATGACATTATTTATGTTCTTTGTCTATCTCTTCTCTGATAGAAAATGTTTTCCTTTCAAAGAGGGAGACTTAAATGAGATTCCAAATATTGTCCAAAAATTGTGTCCCAACATGCCTACCTCCTATCAAACATTTAAATCACACACTACCTCCCTCCCCCCTCCCAAGTCTTAGTGATGCAATTTTAATTAAACAAGTCATCTCTTTATTCCGCAGAGTAATTATATAGGTACATCTCTTTGGCTTTCAACTAAGGTTCTCCTGTTAAGAGTTTGTACCCACTGGCTATGCAAATCTCAGGAAAGGCAGATGGGAGAAATAAATTGGGCCAGTGTAGTGGTTTTGAGTTTACTAATTTAATTTAAGTGTAGAAATTTAAATTTGGGTTTATTATTATAGGATATTTTTTTTCTGAGATAAGGATTAGGAGAAGTTAACTAGGTTTAAGTTTTAAAGAATATAAAGAAAGTTTTATTAACAGAACTAAAAGAAAAAAAAAGAAAAAACTAAATAATAAAAATTAGATTAAACCTTCAGAAAACTTCTTTTCCCTCAAACTTTTCTTTTAGATATTTTTTCACTGCTAATGTAAAGACACAAAATCTGATGTTTCTCAGTTAGTTTGTTACTTTTAGAATAACTTTTTTTTAGTTCACTTAGAGAGCAGAGTCTCTCTTAGTTATAACATGGAGATTTTTTACAAGAAAACCGTTTTTTTGTGGTTTTAGCATTATAGTGAATTAGTTGTTTGGGGTTATAGCATTTGATTTTTGTGAAAGTTTTTTTTACATTTTGCAGCTTTTTTACAGCTGCTTTTGTGGGTCTTTGTGCGTCAATTTATGGGATGGTAAAAGGGGGCCAGGCCCCGGCCCTCGGGGGGAGCAGGGGAGGGGAAAGGCTCGGCCCGGCAGATGGTAAAAGGGGGCCAGGCCCAGCCCTCGGGAAGCTGGAGGAGAGGGGAGAGGGCCAGCCAGGCCAGCCCTCAGGCCTAGCCTGGCAAAAAACCCCCTCCCCGCCCCCTGTTACGTGTTGGAACGCCAAAAGCCAAAGAGAAAGTTCCCAGTGTTCAGCTCCTTAAATACTGTATCTCGCAGAGAGCGTACCTTAAATGTCATTGGCCCACGACACCCTGCCACGTCCAAAGGACCTGGCAGGGTGAAATTCACCTAAAAACCTGTCAACCCGTGACAGCCAGACACAAAGGAAATGGCTGAGTACAGAGATGGCAACGCTCTGTACCACCGTACCTGGCTTCTGGCCAGGGGGACGCAAAACACCTGTGTGTGGCAGCACATACCCATCACCAAAAGACAGTCCATGCCATCACTTTCTTTAACAAAAGAATAAAACACAGGGGAAGAAAGGCAAATCAGTGGGCTTCTCCAGCTTGATTACTCAGTCTGTAGGGCTAACATACACCAAACTCCCAAACACAAGGATGGGAAGAGGCACAAGTGTGGAATCACCGGGATTCCCCACCAGGAACTCCTTTGTGCCACTGGCATACAGTCAGTGACGGGCAGCTCTCAGCCTGAGAAGGGAGGGAAGCTCAGACACCTGTAAGCGGTGGCAGAATCAAGCAACCTCTCTGCAATCTGAACACCGAGAGGCAGGGTGATGGAAAGGAATATTCTGGAGTTGTACAAGATGCCTATGGTCTCTGCTCTGCTTGGATACCCACAATCTGTCAGCAGACAGCTATGACTGCGGAGAAATGTTGACTCATTGTTCTACAAAAAGTCTTCTACTTTTCTTATGTCATAGTCTCACACAAATTAGTATTTTCACTGTTAAATAAGAAAGAAGAACATAAATAATATTCACTGCATTTTTTATTCTTTATTGCTATATGGAAAGAATTTTCTCTATACAGAAAAAAAGGGTGTTAAAGCATGCTGGTTATGTTCCATGAACATGTGTTTTACAGCTAATTCCCACCCTCTTGTCAGTATCTCTTTTAACCCACCATTTTTCTGGCTACTCACGTTCACATATGTTTGTGCTCCCAGCTGTTGCAGGTTGCCACTGTTTCTGATTATATCCAGGGCAGCAGTGATCACAGGTTTCCCCACAAGTGTTATGCTGACATTCGCACTGAAACCTACAGAAATGAAAGCCTCTTAATGAAGCTGGGCTTTAAATGTTTTTCTTAAGTTTTTTTAAAAAATTAATTGTGTTTTTCTTCATTTTACTGCAGTCCAAGACTTACACATAGTATGAAAAGGACAGGACATAAACCTCACATGTAAAGAAGTCAATCAGTAATACTAGAATGTTTTGGAACTTCCCTAAAATTCTTCGAGATTGATTATTTAAATCATGTGATTATGAGTTTTTTAGAACACACTACTTATAGAAAACATTTATAATTGGATTCAATAGACTAGATTATGAAACTATTTTAGATTATTAAATTAAGTTGATATACAACAGTTTAGGATGTATCTTGTTTTAGCTTCATTCCAAGGCCCAAGCTTGCTGGCCTTCAGTAATCAAAATATTAATCATCTTTAAATGCATGCCTTCATAATGTTTCCATTATGCTTTGTTTACAATCATTTTATCAGTGTTTTTAATAAACCAAGATCATAACTTGATCTTGTTATTTTTAAGATAGTGCACACTATTCACCAACAAAATGTAGGGAGGTTTTTGATTTATTTAGCTGAATAGCCTATCTAAAGGCAGGCTCTAATTATGGGCTAGGTCTTACCATCCTACATAGTAACTGAATCCCAGGAGGAACAAAGGCCTTGGGACTCAGGAGGCCTTTTACAACATTCTTCTCTTATGTGTGTAGTCTAATAACATGGGCAATAAAACTTTCCAGTATAACCACCCTATTTGCATAGATTTCTCACCTTCTTTACTTACTTTTCTCTAGTATAGACCTCTGGAATGGAGGCACCCATCTCCCCCACTTACTCTTCATTAAAATATAACTGAAAATATTGCATTGTCCTGATAAAAGTTTGTTTTAATGCCATCATGGATAAGAGCAATAGCTGGTTTAAAGCAGGTTTTTAAAATATGTTTGAGACAGGCTGATTATTCATAGTCACTTCCCTGTAGCAGACGAGCCAAGAAGCCTGACCTAACTCTCTGTGAAATCAACGTGGAGGTCACAAACTTGACAGGGCAAGGGTATAGTCCACACAGTTTGTTTTTATGTTTTTACAGTAATGATCTAAAGCCACTGGATCTTGCATGAGCTCACTTATAGTGCTCAATATCTCCATGAAGTTCACTGATTTTGCTCCTGAGTTGGATTTCTAATTTCTGATGTAAGAAGGTGATATCAACTCATGTTTTCCAAAAAGAACTATGGGTTTCTAAGAAATTATTAAATCTGCCAAACTTGTATTTCAATTAAAATGAAAAATCTAAGTAAAGACTTTCTATTATTGTATTTCACAAACAATTGCTCTTGACATGTTTTCTTGCCAACCATTAGCAGGTTCTATTTTTTTTTTTTTAATATAAAGGAAAAAATGCCTGTGCAACTACATAATTCTATAATAAGAAAAGGTCATTTGAAAGCACTCATGTATTGTTTTTCTCAGATAAATGTCAGGCTCCATTTACTTACTGGTATTGGTTTTCAGCACTCTTTGGATTACATACTTCAGCATGGCCATGGCAAACACATCGACCACCAATACTGATGTCCTTTATACTGTAGTAATACTGTGGAACAAGCACAAGAAATATGTATAGGTCTTCCCTTACTTGCATTATGTCAGAAATATCAGCCTCAGTTTTCCTAGACTTGGAAGGTCTCTACAATAAAAATTTGCACTCTCCTTTAGCAATTTACTAAAACAACTGAGATTTTATTCATCTATGCTACACCCAATGGCCAGGATAACACCAGAAGTTCCTTACACTACAGCTGTGCTGCTTGCCAAGTAAACTGCACACTGCATTTACCTCTGTCTGTGAGCAACATCTTAAAATTTACACAAGGCAGTAAGGGCACTTTATGGGAGTGCTGTCAATTAACTGGAATAGCTTTATGTTTTTCAGTGCAGAAACCCTCAAACACATTTGTGTGCTGCCTCACCCCAGGGTTTCCTCCAATTGTTACCGAATCTTCATTTTAAATGAAAAGGTTAAAAATAACAATACAATATGAAGTCTGAAATCCCCGTAAGTATATGAGTTTCTGTGTGGTGTTCCCTGTATTTCCTTATATTTACCCACTAAATGGGAGTGGAACTTTGGCCTTCAAGCTCTTCAACAGCCCAAAATGCAAAACACCTAGGCATCTCAAATGATTTTTGGAAAGATACCAACTTTCTAGTATGGCCTTTGATTTCTGCTCCTTCAGAAACTCAGGTACTATTTTCTGGAAACCTTTTGTGAATAAATATCGGAAAGTAGTGCCAAATAAAGCTGCAGAGATCTAGTTCCTCAGTTCTGCATAAGATAGTTTAGAATAATTTTGCTTTGGCTCTTTATAGCTCCCATGATGCACTCAACTTCCTTCCATATTAGAAAGCAGGGAATGAAAATGGTCTGTTACAAAATCAATAATCATTACTGCCCCTCCATAAAACCATGCTGGCTCGCTTACCTTCTTGTCTCAAACAAACCTGGAGAAAAATACGGGGATTTCAAGTAGGTCACTGCAAATTTCATTGTTGGGATGACTGAAGTTGGCAAACTTAAAACATTCAGACCATTTTTTGGTCCCTAACATGTTGGGTATGATTGTTGAGTATACACATCTCAGTGACAGCAGTACTTACTCTGCGAGTTACAGTGGGGTCCCGCTGAGCTTTGGATATCAAGTGTCCAAGAAGAGTATTAGTTCTGAGAAAACGGAGGCGGATGTTTGTTGCTTTTGTGAATTCTTGAAGACCAGGGGAATAAGTGAAGTTTTCTGCTCCTGGGCGGCCATTTACCAAAGATACTACAATCTATCAAAGAAGCAAGCACACTCTTGTTAATATATATCAACTGCAAGTGTCAATAGCAGCCTAGAGCAGAATTAATAAAAGAATCCAAAAACTTACAATTGTTTATGACTGTATTTGCAGTAACAACTAGGCATTTCATACTGAAGTCAGGATATTGGGAAAAATAGTGTTGCTAGTTTTGGAGCCTCCTGTACTCTCATTATCCATATAGCACATTGCGAACAAAAAAAAAGAAAGTGCTTCTATCTGTTTTGGAAACAGTAAGTATAGCATGCAAAAAGTACATTTTAGTAGGAAAAAACAATAGTAGCAGTTGCAAATAGTTATTTGAACAGTTGACAGTGTCAATGGAAGTTTAGCCTGATTAAAAACATCAGATTTTGGCTCTTTCCCAAAAGCACATTTATTTTTGGGTCAAGGCATAAACATTCCTGGAAAATATTATTGTTACCAGGTCCAGTGCCTGCAAGCATATTAATGGTCTTCTGGAAGAAAGTACACAGTGCTGCTTTAGAAAATCCCCTCACACGAAAGCAGGTTTGTCTGACTCCCAAAACAAGGGATCCAATACTTTTTTATTTTTTAAAGAAACAGTTGCCAGCAGCTCCGCAATCATGAATCTCTACTGAATGAACAACCTAGTTTGTATGTACAGGGCTCAGTAAAAGACTTTAATTTATTTATAACCAACCAGACAACAGATTTCTATTTTCAAATGGTTCCTATACTCTGAAGCATGTAACAAGGGTATGATGACTGTTCCAATTGCAGCACAATTCCTCCAGGAAAAGTCATAGAGCATTTAATAGGGAATGGCACCAGCAGTGTTCTTCTGTGGAAATTATTCTTTACAATATCTGATTAGGAAAATTTTACAGATCCTTAGCAAATAAGCTCTATTTTAATATGAAACCCCAGATCCATCTGCTCAAAACTCTGGATAACTCTTGAGGAGTTCAGATCTGGATTCTAACCATATCAGGCATAAAAGCAGAATGCCAGGAGGAGCCATCAGCACATCTAGGAGTTTAACATTCATTCAAGTAATACAAGCCACAGTTCTGCTTAGTAAGGAACAAAGGCTAAAATCAAAGCAATGTTTTCCAAATACTTGTATTGTATTGTATTGTATTATGAACGTGTAGCTTTCTTTGCTACTTATTCTCGAATGGTAAATATCTGTTTCTACAGTCTTTACTCACATGAGCAATTCTGGTGCACCAAGTGTTGCCATGCACATTGGAAGTATTCAGAAAATGTAGTCAACACCTTCGAATGCACATGACTATGGTGAGGTACATAAATCATGATAAATATCAACACAGGTTGCCCTGAGCAGCCCCTACCCCCATAGGGAATGGTGAAAATTAGAAGGAGTCAGGTCACGCTCCGAAAATCTCACTTAAGTTTAGGTTATGGACTTACTGATGGAGATTCAAGCAGTCACAGGTAAAAAATTACTTCCAACAAACTTCTGAAACCAATGCTCTTTGTTTCCAGCATCACACATTGCCTTCCTAAAAGCACCTACCTCTCCATTTTCAAGGGGCAGAATGCGAGAGTACTCTGTGGTGCACAGGACATCGCTGTCCCTCCTCACGGGAAGATTTGCTTCCTTTCCGAAGTGCTCCAAGCAATCTGCTTTTGAGTCTAGTCAAATGAGAACAAAATTGACTTTGTATGTGAAAATAAGCCCTATCATTCTAATTTAAATTAACAGAGAAGTATCCCCTGTGCTTTCAGGTAAATTCTCCTTATAATAGAGTAATAACAGTGATTGTGTCACTCAGCACAGAAAAACAGACATTCCTCAAAACAATAATCTCTCTTCCTAAGCAATTCCTGACAAAACATGGCACAGTATTTCTCATATAATCACCAAAAAAAACGCTATATAGTTAGTTCAAGATTTTGCATTTGTATTTCACTTTGACTTCTGCAAGAAACTCCAGGGTCCCATGGGATGAAGGACACTGAAGTTCTGACATACCCAAAAAACAAGACAAACAAAACAACTCAAAAATTCCCAAGAGAGAGAAAAATATTCACATGCTGAGTTACATTTTCAAGATATCATACTCATACGCTCTTACTACTAATTTATTGTTGCTAATAAGAAAAGAGAAATGCATTTAACATTCAGTGTCTTCTCTGCAGTTGAAATCTTCAGCAAACACCATGGTTTGATTTTGCTGCGACTGAGGAAATGATTAAAGAAACCTGCCCACTAAAGAGCAGTGACACAAGGATTGATACTTACAAGCAAAATATTGCCAGGGAGTGTAAGTTTTTCCAAAGTCCACCGATCTTTCCAAGACCCAGAGATCTGGACGAGGAGAATTTGCAAACTTGATAAGGATATAGGCAACATGGAAGAGCTGGTAACAGAATATGCATAGATCTTGTCAGGAGCTTTTTTAGAACTCTATAAAAGCACGGCAATAATAAAACTAATGCAAATAAACACTTTTTCTTTAGTGTACAGGGAGAAGGTTATTCTCTGCAGTTTCATTCCCATTAAAATAAGAGGCCAGATTCTCAGCTGGCTACTTCACCTGGCAATGTGTTCAAGAACATTAAGACATCCGCAAGAGGACTGTGTTAAATGCCATATCCTAAATTTCACAACAGGTCTGTTGTGCAGATGACTGATTGTTTGGGTGTGTTAAGGGTACAGCACTCAACCTGGAAAAGTTACATCACTCAACCAAGCTGCAGCATCCTGGTACATCTGTGATGCATTCCAATCATGTAACTGTGCTTGTAGCCAAGGAATATCAAAATTATGTAAGAGAAAATGCAAATACCCTTTACACTGGGACTCCTTTGCTTGATAGCAATCCCAGCCACCTGCTTCCTCATGTTAAGATTATTTCCAGACAAATTTGCCACTTGACCGACTTTCCAAGTAATGGAAGCACGCCACCCCAGAGCTTGTGCATATCAAACAGCACAGGAGAGGTTCTTGTAACTGGTAGCTCATTCAGTGTCTGAAACAGCTCAAAGAGCTCCATCAGCTCAAGGTTCCCAAGGCCATGAGTTTCATCTGGCTTCTTTAGGTGCTCATTGTGTATCACAGAGAGAGCTCCCAAACACTAGAGAAGAAATAGATCTTACAAGACTGGGAGTCTTACTGTAAGCCTCTTGGGATAGTCCACAGTCATAAAAACCAGAACATCAATAAAAATTACCTTTACACAGAAAGCTAAACATTGATTTTAAAGGTCGTTTAAAATTTAAACAACCACAACATGGATGGGAGCTGTCAATAAAAGTGAATCAAAACTGAGGTACACTCAATATTCAAGTGAAGCTGCACTGGAATTTCCCACTCAACAACCTCAACTGAGAATGATCTGCTGGCAGGAGATTCTCACTTTGATGGGGGAGACAGGGAGTTGCAGTCAGCAGTTTGTCAAGTAATTGCTGCCAGAGCCCCCACATCAAATACACCCAAGCAGTTTATCTTTGTTCATACCTCACAAATGTCATAACCCTGAAGCTAATAGTTTGCAAAGTTTATTAGACTCCAAACCACAAGTGCATACAAGCTCTCAACCATGAACTGGGAACAGCATTTTTTGGCAGGCCTGACCCATTCAGTTGTCAGCCAGGAAAAAATCAATAGCTGTCACACCAGCTGGGACCACCAAGAGGCAGATGTAAATGGTCAATAATGCAATGAAGCAGATACCTGGAAATATTTGTCCCTAACCAGCACTGCACATGACAGTCCCATGGGTACATGCAACCTCCATCCTCACACACCTATTTCAGACATCAGCTTCTGAATATCTGTATACTGTATTCACAGTAGAAAGTAAAACCTTTTCACAGAGAAATGGGAGGAATTCAGGGACTTCATGCAACATGTTCTCATGATAATACCTCACATCTCAGAAGGAAAAAAAACTGAAACATTTTTGTTATGCATTCATTTAATGTAGTATATACAGCTACCCTCCAGGACAAGTCCCTGTTCTACACACACACTAAGGCATCACTGCAGCAGGTACCGTACCTTGCAACCTATTGCAGAAACTTTTGCTTTGCTGAATGTTGCTAACTTAGTTCAGTGCAGAGAGAATCGGGAGGAAAATAACCCAACTTTTCTGTTAGTGTTGAAATTTACCCTGCTAATTAAAACAGCCTGACAAGCACCAGCTTTACCTCCTGAGACACTAAATTAGGTACCCCAACAACCAGACATTATGTCCATAGGAAAAATTACTTACTAGACAACAATACTGAGCACAGTAAGTGGCAGCCATTCTGTTGACAGAGCCATGGCAGAACCCAAAACTATGCTCTACGACTGCACAGATGGAGTAATGCCCTCGAATTGCTGATAGAAAGTCTGATTTTAGCCATTGTCAGAAACAGGTGAATGCTTTGGGGACTGTGGCAAGATTTGCTTTTACTGAGTTTCCTATACTCTTTGCCTGAGTCACTTCTGCTGCTTCACTGTCAAGTTTCAGAGCAGAGATATTGGCCATACAGACATTACACGTCATCTGGTATGGCCACTTAGTGCTAAGATTAGAATCCTTCTAGGAAAGCATAATAGTTCTGAAACTCCCAGAAAAAAAAGTACTTCATTTTCTTGTTCTTGGTCAGCTGAATATCTCAAGAGGCATTTATCTGTTCAAACTAGGTTTGCACTGGCAGGCAACATTAATATATTGTCTTTCTTCCTCTATGTCTTAAGATCTTTGGAAGTCCCATCTTAATATGCATGTTAGCAAGTGCTGATAACTCTCTGTGCGTTAATTGATACATATTTAACCAAGACAAGTGGTTTAGAAAGCTCAAGAGGAAATAAAGGAAGCATATAGACAATGTCCTGCCTTTTCCAGGGCTCCACTGCTTGTAGTCACAGTGTGGAATGATTACAACAATGACCTTACACCTACTCTTCAAAAATGTGTATTATACCAGGAACTCTGCAAGCCTAGCAATGCTTAAAGAACTTCCACCCAGCACCACTCCTTGCGTATTTCCATGCAAATCAAAAAACGGAAGGAAAAAAAAAAAAATATATGGCTACTTCACATTACTGTTGCATATGAAAACCTTTAATTCACATGCAGCTCTCCTTACATCTCTCAGTTTGAAATACTGCTCAGGTTTGTACTGGCACATTGAGAAAGGGAAAAGGGACAGGTCTGATAATGACAGCACTTCACCAAACATAGTCACCAAGCCTCTCCTCTGTCCTGCTTCTGATTTTGCACAAGTGCCTATGATTTGGTCTTGACCTGGATCAAGGATGCAAAATGGCACTTGAACATCTAAACTTCCACTACAATTAAATACTGCCCAAGTTGATGAATGGTTTCTCTCCAGATCTACTGAGACAACAACAGAAGAAAAATAATCCATGGCTTAGCAAATAAACCCTAGCTGAAGATAAAAGAGTAACCTTGCTGACATAAGACCTAGAAAAGCAACCAATAAAGCCAATTTTAATCACATATTCTAAGATGGCATTTCACTACCTTAAATATTGGTCCTGACCTAAGACTTACCCTGAAAAAAAGGAAGCCTAAATTCAAAGCAATGTTTTCCTTCAGCCATTTAGTTCCGAGAAAAAAAAGGAAAGTGCCTTAATTTTTGAAAAAAAGTTTATTTGGCTGCTTTTAAGTCAAATTTGTTTCATTAAAAAACCAACCATCTCTCAAAAGGAATGTTAAAACTGTAAGTAAACATTTTGATACAATTATATAATAGTAAAATATTTTTCACAAAAAACCCCAGAAATATGGCTTAATCAAAATTCTGACCATTTTCTCGTATGAATATAGAACTCAATTTAAAATTGGAAACAGCATTTTGTTTCCAGGAATGGAAACAATGCACTCTGGAAATTCATGCTTGAAAGAGGATGCATACTGTAAGTGCCAAACATCATTTCCTGCTGTAATCCAGCACCATAGGTCAAACCTGATGGATTATCAACAACGGGAATTTTACCAATTCCAATGACATAATATTCATGATCTCTACTTATTTTAAACCAACAGAAAGAAAACTCCCTGTCATCCATTGCATTCTCATGAGACTGCTAAAATTTGCAATAATATTAGTTTAAAATGTTTTCTCTATTTTCTCCTTAGAAGTTTAAACTCTTTATAGAGAGAAATCTCCAAGATTTGTTTGAATCCTAAAAATCATTAAAGAATGCATAAAAGTTAGCTATGCATATATAAAGGTATAGCACATCTTCCTCCATTCCTGACACCATAAACTCAAACCAGAATACTAAAACACTGAAATGATTTGTTAGATGTGCTGGACATAAAGCAGCACAAAAGAAAAACACACTGTGGTCCAAACAATCATGATGTTGTGTGCTGCTTCTGTAGGAAAAGATTGTTCTTCCTTTTTGGCTCATGAAGAATAAAAGGACCTGGAATGTGGTAGCAGCAAGAACCCAACTAAATCCAGGTAGACCATCTATCTGCAGCATCTATCTGATCTTTAGATGCGCTCAAAAAGATATCACAGCAATCTTTCTTCATGTAATCTGAATCTGTTTCCAGCAGGGTGAAATTTCCTCAGGCTGTTATTGGCAGATACAGCTGCACCACCAAAATTTCCCTCAACATGGTACAGTTGTTCTTCTAGGTTTCTGGCATTATCTCAAATAACGTGGTTGGTGCTTCAGATTGCTCAGAAGAGACAGAAATCTGATATGATTCAGTACACAAACTAAACTTCTTAGAGGGAGACTGATGCAGGAGAGGGATTCAAGGAAGCATGATCTGTGCTTAGCACCTGCTCCAGAACACACTTTAGTGCCACTGACTGCATAGCGTTGGCATGTGCATGCTCATTGGTTTCTTGGTGTAATGAAGCTTTAAGATCTTCAGTATTGCTGCCTCTCAGAGACCAAGCTACAAAAGTAACAACCTATACAAATGAAATAAAAATCCCACGTACTCTGGCTAAAATTAAAGGCTTTGATTTCTCGATGTTGCAAAGAGGGAAGCAGTCCTTTTATTCAAACATCTCAGTAGGACTTGAGGCACCCATGCAGATCCAAGGACTGTGTAAAGCACTCCTGACAGTCAGTGTTCATCAATTCTCAACAATGTATTTTGTAATATAAACCACAATACAAAAAAATGCCAACTAGAGATCTGAGCCAGTATTTCTGGAGTTGTCAGCTACTCTTCTGGGTATGTGGAAAATAGCTGTAGCAGAGGTGCAGAGAAAATCGTGTGTGGGTAGTACCTGAGAGGCATCAGACCTGAGTGTGTTCCGTCCAGTTTAACTGAGTACACAAATACACAGCAATGCCTACACTGCATAAACGATGACAGTGACTGCAGAGGCTCTCACTGCACAGCATGCTGAAGTCATTCCTTGTGTGCCAGCTTCCCAGTCTGTAGCGCAGAAGACAGGAATAAGCACAGGATTTTCAACACTGTTCAGTTATCACTGTCCATGCTGTATTCACATCATGCTTTCCTTTAACCAGCCACTGATGGTGAAGAGTGTCTCTAGTTAGGTAAGTCAGTGCCCGTGCACAGGCTTCAGAGACAGGTCTGGAGATCTTTTCTCGGACCAGAAGGGAGATGCTCACTCCATATATTTCACGGGCAGTACTCTAGAAGGAAGAACTGCTTCCAGAAATGAAAGGGTAATCCATTCTCCACATTCAACCAGTCCTTGGTCTTTTTGCCAAGGCTGCAAGGCAAATACATCGACTCTTGGTTATTTTCCTGAAATTTCTTATGCGGCCACTTTTCCATTAGGATTTGGACAAAGACCAACTCAATGCTCATAATTATTTCTTACATATGGCCTATTTCTTCACAGAACACTGAAACTATTCATATGGGAAAGGATTTGTACAATTCAGCCCTCAGTTGTCCAGAAGATAAATGTCCCCTTATGAGGGCTGCAGTCCAAAGTAGAAGGAACACACTAGTACTGTCAGCACTGGGAGGAAACCCAGGGAAGTGCAAAGGATTGGAGGATACCAGCAGAGGTTCTGCTTTTACTGCTTTAGGTTGAAAGGGAGGTATTTAGAACAACATATCACAAAATTAAAGTAACATGCAAGAATGAGCATGGAAAGGAAGATGGGGGAAGCAGAAGTACAGACATAGAAGGAGTGAAGTGAGATCAATGAGTTGGAACCAAGACCTTCCTAAAGGGATGGTGAGGAAGAGCCAGAGGAAGACAGAGTCAGAAAATCAAAGGAGAACAAGACTTGTGACATTTTTTCCTGTATCTTTTCAGAATAATATCAAATTAGTATCAGAAATGCATTTTAAAACCAGTGACATGCAACTACTAACGCAAACACAAAAATGCTGAGCCACTGAAAAGGTCTTTAATTAAAGCTTTAAAAAAACACAACATATTGACTACAACTTAAAGGAAAACATATGATCAAGAAAGAATGTATTTTAAGGTATTTCCATTACTAAGGCTGGTAGCTCAACTCTGAATGAGTTGCTTGTAGTGTGACTGAGGAATAAATGAAACACGTATTATCTGATACAACTTTTAGAAGATTCTATCAGACAGGTGCTACTTCATCAGCTGAAGTTGTGTTACTCTAGAGTTCACAACTTAGATGCACCTTCCTGTGGTATGAGCCAAAAATCACAACTAACTTGAAAGCATACTGTTCTGCGGCATGATCCCAAATCAGCTTCCTGCACAAACTGAAATCTTCAGAACCAGAGTTCGCTAATACAAAGGAACACTTCTGTGCTGTTAGCATCCCCATTTTTGGGTGCTGTAGGGACAGTATTGCACCTTCCCCAGACTTAAAAGCCCCTTTTCTCCCCAGTGTGAACCAAAACACCAGAGCAGGGCTCGGTGCTGCTGTGGATTCAGAACTGTGAATGGGTTCCAGAGGAAGGGCTTTGGCTCACTGCAGGAACAGCTCTGTAGCACTGCAGAAGCCTCATGCAGTGGTTCTCATGCCCCAATCTGTAGGACTTCCCAGTGTTATTATAGAGGTTATGCAACTTCACACTAGACCTGGGTCTGATTTCAGGGTCAGTGATAACACAAAGTCTTCAAAAGCCAAGCACAATGAATGCAATGACTATTTTTGGGAGCCCAGTTCAATGCAGCTTGTGATAAATCTCCCACCACCTTGAGAGTTTCTCCCCACAGAACTGAACACAGGACACTTTATATTTTACAAAATGACACTTAAATTAACCATAACTTCAGAAACATTTTAAGTTATCATATCAATCTTTTGTAAGTTAAGAACAACAGGTTTTGGTTCTCAACATTTAGCCAAAACTGAATAATATTCCAAACAGCAAACATTGTTTGTAAATCAAAAGACTGCTACCAAATATAAAAATTGGACCTCTACCATATAAAAGCAACTCAGAAGATTTGCCAAACTATGAGGCTATTTACAAAATGTTTATATGCTTTCACGGGTAGAAAACATAAAAGCATGAAGTCCTCCACAGGCCACACCACTTAGCTTAAATTAATGGCTGAGTTGCCCTCCCTCTGTAATAAAAGTACTAATTTGGACATTGCATTCCACAGTGTACCTTTAATTTACAACAGTGACTAAAAATATCGCTAGAATAAAACTATTCAACATGTTAGTGTACAAGACTCCACTGAGTATGAGTCTTTCAGCACTATATTATTGCCAAAATGCACAGTAAAAATAAAAAAAAAAATACGTCACTAAAAGCAATAATAAAATATATGGGCTATACTTCTTTGAACTACTTTTTTTAGTTCAACATTTCTTTTTTATCATACGCTATCATACTATCCTGAACTTTCATTTCTTCTGACGAGAGAGTTCAGAAAAAATACCTGGGGGAGTGTGACTGTAATATCTGCTGAGCATTAAGCAAGCGTAAGATGAGGACACACCTGCTGAAATTAGGCAACCCAAAGAGTTAGGGGAAGGGCAATGAAATTCAGTCAGACATCCTGGATTCAGAAGTTTAAAATATGTTGAAAACTACATTGGGAAAAACATAACCAATTAGAGGAATAACTGAGATTACATTTGATCCAAATATTTCAAACAAGTCAGGAATAGCCACAGTGTAAGCAGGTATGTTAACAGAATGGAAAGACTGCCTCAGGGATCAACAGTATAATTGTTATTCAGAAGGACTGTGATTGATTAGAAATGTAACTATAGTACAGAAAGTTAGAAAGGGAAGTAAAGCAGGGCTTTTGCTTTAAGGTTTTTGCTTTTTCTCATATTACGAAGTACAGCAAAATAAGCATTCTTCTTGCAAACAGATTGAACAGCCCGAAGGCATTTTGACTTTCAAAATCACCCTAGCCCTTGTGAAACAGAAGCAGCACCAGGTGGGTGTTCTGCTCCAACTCTGTTGTAGTGAGCACTAAAGCTTCCATTGTGGTGCAACTATTCAATTAAATATTGTCGTGAGACCATGGCAAGAGGCTCCGCTGGGACTCTGCTCTCAGTCATAAAGATATAATGGCAGGAATGCAGAAAATTAAAAGCTTTTGGCTTTGCACTATGTCCTGCTTCCTCTAATTGTGCATACTTGATGACCAGCTTACACTCAGTCATTGCTTCCCTGCACGCATATGTACCTTACTCTTTGTCACGTTCTGCTCACCCAAAAACTTTTCCATATTTTGTTTGCAGAGAAAAGTGCCTTGTATTAAAAAGAAACAAAACAACCAAAGAAGACAAATATTTAGTGAGGAAAACTACATCTCTGTTATCTTTTCAATATTACAGTATGTGGTTCTGTATTTAGACACATATCTAACTTTGAGAATATTTATTTTTCCTTAAACCCCCAAAACCTTCATCTCAACTCAGTTGAGGGGGAATTGCACTCTGAAAAACTGTCTCTGTCAACTACTAAGAAAGTCTGCAACACTAACACACACCAAGCTCTTAATATTTAGGACCATGAAATAAGGTAAGGTGAATTGGGGTCTCAGTGCTTACCTATTCACTCAAGTAGACTTATTCTGTCACAGCACTTAATGTTGTTCTTCATTATTAGTACTGTGTGCTACTGTATGAATTTGGGGGTAAAAACACTAAGCAAAATGTCAAAAGTGAATCTCAAGTTCAAACAAATCCTGAGGTTAAGGTTTAACTGGATGAAAGCAGATACGAGATAATGTCTGTGAAGTGGGAAAAAGATGATCATGTGAATCCTACCAAACCCTCATCCATCCACCAGCTAAAATGATTCATTCCTGATCACAGAACATGGAGCCATTTTCACCTTTGTCTTGGATTTCCTTCATTTCCAAGAAAGAAGATTCAGAGTCACCTTTCCAAGTAGTACCAGAGTAATGAGAAACACACAACCTCCCTCTAAGAAATCCTTTAATAACTACAGAAGTTTTAGCACACAGTAGCTGGTGTCCAAGGAGTCCCATGAGAAGAGGGCACTCAGTTCATATCCCTCCTCTCAAGGAAGGAGGTTTCTCAGGGTTTCTCAGTTGTCTACTTAGCATATAGAAAGCAAGGTGCCTGTCAGTAGGTCCTCCATAGACAGTAAAAAGTGCACAGCAGGAAAAGAAGTTTAGTATGGCCTTTCTGCATTGCAGCTCTACTGGGTACAGAAACACTGAATGAGGATATCCTCAATATGAGAACTATTCCAGCCATGGGAGGAACAAGAGTATTGGAACACCATGTAAGAGAAGATGTAAAATAAGTTGCACCTGAATCCCCAACAAAATGGCAGCTAAGTCTCACAAAGAAATACTTTCTTAGTTATCCCCCACCTTGCTGTCAATTAAATCAAAGGTCTGCTCAAAAGTTCCTGTCCCATATAATCGGTCGATAAACAGTTACTGCAGTCCAAAATATATATGCAGGTGTATACATACATTCTGCAGGCCCACACATATATTTACAAACATGTGTTTTCACGTGGTGTGAACTTGTACAGTGTAATTAACTTCACTGGATCAGCACCCAGTTATGGCAGCTGAGAATCCATCACTGTGACTTTAAATACAGATACAGAGCCTTTACTCTTAGCTACTTGCCTATCACTTGCAGGGCAAATATGGGTGTTCATGTTACTGTCTCGTTACTAATTCATACCACCCTGGTTTTGCTGTCCCTTCCCTTTTAGACCACCTTATCAGCATTTTTCTGTCTATCTTGAAGATCTTGTTGGATGACAGAGAAACCAGAAGTACCCCTCAGGCAAAAGCAGACTCCAAACATTATTCTCAAAATGTGTGCACACCCAGAGCTCATGAAGTCTCTCTCTCTCCGAGCTCATGGAAAAGGGGAATACTAAACAGAAGGTAGCCCTTGAGTTTCAAATAAGAGGTCCCCCCACGTCATTTCTAATTAATGAATTACAGTGTCTGTGCAAGAAAGTACACCATCACTACATCTGCATGATCCTAGTGGCAAGAACCCCCATCATCAAAATTCCTAAAGGAAAATAAACACTTTAATACAGTCAACTTGGTAAAAAAATACAGAACATAAACCAGACAAAAAAGCTGTGATGTCAGGAAGTAAAAATCATCAGCTCAAAAGTCTCTCCCAACTGCAAAGCATATGCACAAACACAAGAAATGATCACAACTCACCCCACAGCTCAGGCACTTACCTGCCCCAGATCTAAGGTGACATTGACTTCGTTGTACCTCAAGCCCATGGAAAGAGGGGGACTCTGCCACCAGCGCTCGGTGCCATCAATGGCATTGGTTATGGGGTGAGCTTTGCTGGGATCAGCGGCATTGCAGTAATCACAAAACTGGCCCTGAAACACAATAAATTAAAAACATGGTCTCACACAAACTCTTACACACCGATGACACCCGTGGTTGTTAACTGAGATTCTGAACTAGAGGGTTAACTAAAAATGGGGGTAAATTTTGTTTCTTTATATACCATAATTTTTAATGTATAAATTATTCCCCTGGTAAATAAATTACACACTGAAACACACTAAGTTTTATGTTACAAACTAAAACTTCAGAACTCTCAATAAGGGAACTACAGTAAATCTTTATTAGCTTATTGACACTTTGGTGAAATTACCTATATTACCTATATTCCTACATACTGTATAAGTCTACAGTGGTGTTGGCAGGAAATCTGCTGAAAATTAGTGAAACAAAGATTCTTAGAACTGGATTAGGAACAACAAACAAATTATCCTCAATTCTTCTAAAACACCACAAAATATCCACATATGCACATAGCCTGGTATAAATAAAACCATAACAAAAAAGCTCTGTTACCTGGCTATAAGTTTGGTATTAGAATTTTATAACGTTGCTTTCATTTTTTTCATGTCATTATAATACACTCTGAATCAGAGTTTTCTAAACAATATGTACTCGTGGAAAATGCAACAGATCCTACAGACTGTTCCCTTTAAGCTTCCCTTTAAAGAATGCCATTGTATCTTCATTTCAAGAAGTTACTGCCCAATTTCCAGTCCACAAGTAAAGCCACAATCCAGAGATGCCCTTTGAGAATCTCCTTAGCTCTTTTTACAATGCTGATGAATAAACTTCAGGAAATTTAATTCTCTTTTGATTTCATATCTTGGCTTGCCCCACAAGCTATTTTTATCTCCAAGAAAACACATTTTACAGTCTACTAAGATTAGTGCTGAACTGCTGAAATTAGTTATTAAGGGATCTTTTTAGTGTCCCATTCACTTCTTATTCCAATCACTAGGTGGAGACAATCAGTGAAAATGCAAAACTGTGCCAGGTACAGATCTTTGTAGAAAAATAACATTTTAATTGAATGGCAGTACACCCGCCATGGCTACTTCAGTAGGGCAGCTGCTTCAGCCTGTGAGGTGCTGACACTGTGTTGGACTCTTGTTCAAGATAAAGCGAATGGGGCAAATGCTACCTTATCAATTAAGCATATGTTACCATCAAAAGCATGTGACAAATCTTTCGTTGTTTCCACAATCCACATTGCCTGGCATTCCGATCTTTTATGAATTAACAGAATCCTGTATAACTGCCATTGTTTCATTTGTTGCTGCTGTCAGACTAACCAGTGTAAAGTAACTGGAGCAATCATACTTGTCCACTTTTTACAGAGAAATAACAGAAGGCCTCTCACATTCTTGCTGGGTGCAGTCTTGCAAGCTTGGTGAGTTTAAGAAGTTTAGCAAAATTTATTTCACATCTACCATACTAATGGATTGGAAAATACTTCATCAATCTCATGTGATATGAATATACCATCTTGTGTTTTCAAATATGAAACACAGATGTTCACTGAATTGAATACTTCTGCATGAATAGCAATAATTTCAGCACCTGCATCTAGCAATAGTTCCATCCTCATCCTTCTCTTCCAGAAAGCCCAGAATATGATGCAGTTTCCAGAAGACATGGCTACCATTAGCTGTTCTGATTCAGCACTGCCAGTGCCAATCTGGCTGGGGGTTACCTCTTGACAATTCAAAGAGACTAAATACCCACACGCACGAGTTGGTTAATTACATCTGGGGTCATGTTATAACACGATTCTGTTCCAGCTCTGTTAGAGAAGATGGTTTGGCTGACTTTAATGCAAACTACAATATGCCAGGACACTGCCTGATTCAGATGGTTTCCTGCAGTGGATACGCATCAGCCTGTGCTAGCTACAGGCAACGCTGCCAGTTTCTGCAGTGACGACAAAGAACATCATGTCGCTATCTGCAAAAATCCATACCCTGAGAAATCAATCTATGCACTGGCAACTGCAGTTCCTACCACATCAGAGCATCTTCCCTGACAAATGCATACCTGAGTTCTGACACATATGTTACAACAGGGCAAGCTTCCCTAAATAGCTTTATAATGGGCTTGAAACATAGTCTTTAGATCTAAATTACATTCACAATAATCAGGCTAGAAGTACAAAGGAAACAGCTGCTGTTACAGCAGTTTCAGCTCTGATCTGGAAACAACCTCAAAGAAAGGTTGAATGAGAAGAAAACAATGGGGAGTATTAAACACAAGAGTTTAATTTACATGCACTTATGTGATTTCAGTATACCAGAGCACTTGATCTGAACTCAAGATACCATCTTTTTATTTTTGGGCACATAATTCAAAGAATTTCATTGCAACAGCTGGAGTTTCAGTTATTTAAATTACATTCCAGCAACTCCGCCAACTAGGCAGCAAAACAAAAATGAAAGAAAAAAAATTATTGGACAGAGCAGCCTTCCTTCCTTCTCACTGGCAGTATCTCAGGCACATCACGCTCAGCCTGTCTGCTACAGGACACGTCTCCACTCCAGCAGACTGGGCCCTGAAACTTGGTTTGATTTTGGCTGCAGTTCATCAGACAGGCAGGTGTGCATTTGCTGGTGACCTTGTTACCCTCCTTTCCCCTGCTTCTCCTGAGCAAAGGAAGGACCTGGAACTGCATGAAAGAGTTTGCTGAAATACGCCAGTGTGGACCAGGGACACACAGGGATGAAAATGTCTCACATGTAAGTTACAGAAAGTGACAACAATGAAGGATTTGTTCAGTATTTCATACCTAGCAGCTCTGTGCCCACTGGCAGGGCAGGACAGGTATGCAGTTAGACTTTAACTCACGCCTGCACACCAATGTGGACAGACTGGCAGGCAAAACCAGGCATGCCACTTATCTATCAGCTGCTGAAATATTTTATACTGTTGTGCATTTCCTCACTCAACACTGTTCTTATTAAGTCATTGTCCCACATGCCAGTGTGCTACATGAGGGAAACCCACCTCTTTCCACAGTGTATGCCCAGCACTGCCTTAAGAGCCTTGGTTGAGCTGCCCACAAAGGGACTGGCCGCCCCACTGACCCCCTTTAAACAACATCCAAATGCTCTTTCTGGATTTGCTGAATATTACAGGCTTTGTTAAAAGACACATCACTAAATGACAAGCTGAACGAGAACAACCAATGGCAGAGCAATGGAAATGATGCTGGGGCTGCTCTTCCTCTTTGCCTTATTTTCAGATAGCACTGGCAACAGAGCTGTCTGCTCCCTTTGCCAGAATGAGGATCACATTCTGCACCTCCTTTCCAATTTGTCTATTCACAGAGCAACTCCTGCAATCTAGCATCGTAGAGAGTCCAAAAGAGAGTGACTCAAGTGTGTGGTATCACTTGAACTTGCACCAGCACAACACTGTGGCTATTACACCTATCACTTTGTAAAAGCCACATGACCTTCCCTCACACTCTTAAGACTTGAATACTTCTGCTGATTTAAAATCCTTCAATGTAAGCTCAAGTTCTGTAAACGTTTAATGCAATTCTCTCCAATTTTCCATGAAAGAAGAAATTCTCTTATTTACAGCATCTTTGAACTTGTGAGGTGAAGTGGCTTGAGAATACACACATTGTACATTTTCCATGTCTGGATTTCCCTGGCCTTTTGAAAGACCTTCCAACTCTTCTTGAACCACAACAAGTACTGGTAAACCACAGAAGCATTCACGCTATGTATCTCAATGGTGCTTTGTCAAAACTGGAAAGAGACGCTGCTGTATCTGCGCTTACACAAACGCTCTGAGAGGCACAACACACTTCCTCGTGCCAGGGCTGAGCTATCAGTAGTCCTTCTGGGAACTTTAATCGGGCATGAACCATAACAGCCTTCTAACCTAGGACCTGCAAGTCAAACATTTAAGAAGAAGAATTCCCCCCTTTCTAGCCTCCCTCTTCCTTTACACAGCAAACCCTCATTTCCAGTTGAGTGTTAGTATATAAAGGGAACAACTACAAAAACCATCAATGGCAACACGCACGCTTCGTTCCGCTTGCTTGACAAGTTTATCTGATGTTTGCTTTGGCTGATTTTTATCACCCTGTGATTTCTGATATTTCAAGGCATGTCAGTTTGAGATTTCACTGCAGCAGTGGGCTATAACGAGTTGCTGAGAGATTGCTGGGTTTACTATTTACCTGGTGGCATGGTTGTTTCAGGCAACGTTAAACATGAGTGTTGCATTCAGTATGGAAGGATGGGTGCCTAAACTTCAGAAGTGTGTTAGAAACAGCAACCAAGAAGTTTCCCGATCATCACAACCTTTTTTTGTAACCTCAGTTTAAGCATGTAATACCTGTGTCCCAGTTTCCCTTTTACTAGAACTGTGTACTACTCAGCCTGTAAGCGTCTCCAGAGTACTTTGAGCTTCTTTTATGACTGAAAGCACTACAGAGATATAAGATAATATAAGGAGAGAGAGAGAGAGAGATATAAGAAGATTTCATGGTGAGGCAGGGAGTTATGGCAGAGGGAAGTCCAGAGCAAAGCACGCTGCTGGCTGTGGCTGCCCAATGAACTGTGAGGGCAGGTTGCACAACGGTGCATGCTCCCTTCTGGCACATGGCAAGGAATACACATGCTCCATCTTCTTAAGTCCTCTCCCCCTGTCTTGAGTGCCTATTCTCATTAAAAAATGAGAAGGAGAACTCTGCTATCCATTGCAACCCTTTCTGAAACTATATACTAAGCGTTATTTCACTATTAAACATACAAACACCTCTTAAGACTTTGAAACACCAGCCTTTCTTCCAAGATGCTAAAAATTCACTTGTATGCTTTCTGTATTGCCTAAAGTCAGACAGTGGAACTTTAAACTTTCAAAATCCCTTTCAAATTGCAGTTTCATTCTGGCTCTCCTCCCACCACGAGAGGATACAATTAAAGTAACTTTGGAAGGTCTGAGGCTTCAGGAAAGTCCCGTCTTTTAACAAAGCTCTGATCAAACAGATACCAAGCATCCATTGCAGTAAAACAGTTTCGTGCATTTGTTACTCCTTCCTTACCCTCTAACAAATGTGCAAATACGTGTTTCTTCCAAAGGAAAAATATATTTCCATTAATCCTTTTTCAGAAGTTTTGCAGTTATTGTTATCTTTCTTGTGACTGGCACAAAACGTGTGCAGTAATCTTGTGCTATGCTAGGAAAGAACAGCACGATCCTTGCTGCCCTCTGTGCTTATACTCCCTGTCAGAGTCCCAAGGAGTCTCCGGCTTCCTCCCACAAGCACTGCAAGGCACAAACGATAAGCCTCACATTTAGTGCTTCTAAAATACCACAAAATACTTGACTAAAGCCAGTACTCTTTTCCCGCCGCCTGCAGAGAGATGCCCGCTGTCCAGCCAGCAGCTGCCAGTGAAGTCCCGTCCCATCCATTCCCCCCAGGATCGCTGGTTTACCCCCAGCAGCATCCCGCTGCTCACCGCAGACCACGGGCCAGGCGCTGAGGCCACAAAACACCACCCTGGGCACTCCCTAAGGCACTTCCAGGTGGCCGGCGGGACCACACACACGCCCGGGAGCAGCCGCAGCCCCGCGGCCGGAGGGGCGGCTGCCGCTCCCCGCGGCGCGGGCGGTGTGTGGGTGTGTGGCTCCAGGAGGTGCCGGGACACCTGAGGGCAGGTGCGGGGGCAGAGGCGCCGCCGCCCGCTTCCATCCATCCTGCCCGGCGCTTCCCTGCGTGGGCTCCCGCCGGTCCACGCTCCCCTTCCATGCCCGTGGCACACGCCCAGCCAGGAGGAAGCGAGACCGCGCACAGCACGGTCACGTCAGACCCCCCCCAAAAAGACACACACCCCCGCACACACCCCGGGGATGCGGCGCGGGATGGGGAGCCGCTGCGCGGGGAAGGGGTCCCGGCCGCCCGGTTACCTGGATG